>CM060884.1:65862500-66130000 GCA_030762935.1 Hymenopus coronatus
GCTATTTGAGAAAACAGCAGAAATAATCTTATTACTTGCTTCCTTGTAGAAGCGAAATAAGGGAGTACCATAGGTGAAATCATAGAAAAAGCTGGTTGCTAAGTGAAAGTTCCTTTGTTTGCATAGACAGGAGTTGACTCATTCCCGTATAAGTTCAAAGCTGAAACTAAAAACAAGGAATATCTTAAAAACGATCAACTCCACGAAAAAATGTATATAACATAGATTGTGTGTGGTTTTTTTCCTACATTTTCTGTGTGGTAAGTTTTTGTCCATCTCTTACGGTTCAGCAGTTATGCAAAAATCGTAAAATTCATCCAGAATAAAGTACTCTTCAGAGGCTATTCCCAGAAAATTCAAAATATACATTATATTTGTCAAGTAAATGTCTTAAATTTACGAAATTTTAATCAAAATCTTTAGAGCCATTTTTAAGAAAATCTAAATTTTCGAGAAAAGTTCCATGTAAAGGGTAGTTGAAAATTTTCGTGTCGCATCCTTGGAAGGTACCAAATCTAAATACCAAGTTTGGTTTTTAACGGGCTTTTCTTTTTGAGCTATACTGCCCACACACATACAACATATACATAGACAGACAGACACAAGGATATTTTTCTAAAAATGTTTTTTTTTTCGATTCAAGGTTTCTCAAAACGTATATTTCCGGTGAAATCTCGGTATTTTTGGGTGCAATACACTACCTTCTTTATGTGCATAGTAATTATAGAGAAAGTAAGAATTGAATATGATTTTAAATTATCATTTTGCTAAATTAACTGTAGATTTTTGGCGTTAGGTCAATATTATATATCATTAAACACGCGCTCATTATCTCTCGCATTCACACTTTCAAATTCTATGGCGGACGTGAATATTTCTGGTTAAAGAAAACTTCCGCGCTCCACCCGCGAACAAGATCATTCTTTTATCCTTATCATTCTAATCAAGTTATGGGATATAACATAGTTTATAATTTGGATATTTACAACACAAGAAACACACCAAATCATACGCATTTTGGTTGCAATATTTCTAATGATCTTTACTTTCTCTATACGCACTATGTACATAGTGTATAGAGAAGGTATTGCACTCCACCCAAAAATTCGATACCCTGTATCCTGTATTTTCACATAAAGGTCCGCCTCTGTGATAGTTGTCCTTTGTCTGTGAACTCAAAATCGAAACTTGCGACCTGGAGATTTCGATAAAAATCCCCCTACCCCAAACTGCCCTATACATGGAACTTTTTTCGAAAATTTTGATTTTCTCAAAAATGGCTGTAACGATTTTGATAATAATATCATATATTAAAGATATTTACCTGATAAATAAAGTGTATATAAAATTTTCTTTGAATAGTCTGAAGACAACTTTATTCTGGACGAATTTTACTAAATTTTTCATGACTGTTAAACTGTAAGAGATGGACAAATATTTACCACACAAAAAATGTAGAGAACATTAAAACCCACAATTTATATATATATATTCATGGAGTAATCGTTTTTTAGTTACTCATTGTTTTTGTTTTCAGCTTTAAAATCACAGTATTTTCATACAGGAATTTAACAATTCCTGGCCATACAAAAAAGGAACTTGAGTCACACAGCAACCTGCTTTTGGCTATCATTGTAACCTACGGCACTTCCTTTATTTTGCTTCTGCTTACAAGGAAGCAAGTAATAAGACTATTTTTGCTAATTTTGTCTCGATTACCATGAAGTAAATGGAAACACAAGTTTTTTAATAATAATTTGTTGCATAGATGTAGAGAAAGTCATGTGAATGGAACACATCAGATTTTTACTTTCTCTATACGTACTATGTACATAGTGTATAGAGAAGGTATTGCACTCCACCAAAAAATTCGATACCTAGATTTCACCGGAAATATATATTTTAAGGTCCCCTGTATCCAAAACAAGTATTTTCAGAAAAAGGTCCGTGTGTCAGTGTGTCCATGTGTCTGTGAACCTGATAACCCAAAACCAAAAGGTTGGTATAATACCAAACTTGGTATTTAAATTTAGTATCTTCCAGGGATGCGACCTGAAGATTTCGAGAGGAATCCCCCTTCACCAAACTACCCTATACATGGAACTTTTTTCGAAATTTTTTATTTTTTTAAAAAATGGCTCTAACGATTTTGATTAAAGTATCATATATTAAAGATATTTACCTGATAAATAAAATGTATATCTTGAATTTTCTTTGAATAGTCTGAAGACTTCTGGACGAATTTTACATAATTTTTCATGACTGTTAAACTGTAAGAGATGGACAAATATTTACCACACAAAAAATGTAGAGCACATTAAAACACACAATTTATCTTATATATTTTTTTCATGGAGTTGATCTTTCTGAGATACTCGTTTGCGTTTTCAGATTTAAAAATCACACTCTTCTCATACAGGAATTCAACAATTCCTGTCCATACAAACAAAAGAACATCAGTCACACAGCAACCAGCTTTTGACTATCACTTTAACCTATGGTACTCCCTTATTTCGCTTCTACTTACAAGGAAGCAAGTAATAAGAGCATTTCTGCTAATTTTTTCTCGATTAGCATGAAGTAAATAGAAACACAGGCTTTTTAACAATAATTTGTGGCGTAGATGTAGAGAAAGTCATGTGAATAGAACACATCAGATGTTTTTTCTAATGTTGATCTCGGTCACCGTGATATAGATAAAGGAATAGCATTTTGTTGTAGTAATTGTTAGAGAAGGTCATGTGACTTTAGATTTTACCTTTTTGTAAATTAGTAAGTAACATTTTTATAAACTTTAAGAGGTACTACATCTAATATTCGAAATAATCAACACACTTGATCTATATCGAAAAATCCTTCACAGCCACATTTATGCATACGTTTACGGATATAAAAGATGGGAAAACCGCCAAAATTCCCGGATCGCCTAATCTTCTCATATTTCTAATTACAATGATGATAAATGCATAACTTATCATAAAAGCGGTTTGATGTTTTTAATACATAAATGCATATATTAGAACATAAACGTGCTCTAGCCACTGATAAACGATTAAGCTATCTATCCGGCTTTCCTTTGCCCTGCTGTCTGTCCCGCTTTTCTTTCTAATCTCCGCTCCCCACCGATTACATCACACTCTCTCCTTTCTTTTCCATCTTCTCAACTCGGGGTGGAACACATTTTTTTCTCGCTAGGTGTAAGTAAAGCCCACCCTCTATTTAAATCTCAACTTTCGTTTAAAGGAGTTTTCACCCTTTCTTTCAACTGGCCTTCATCGAGATAAACGGAATCTTCTTCTTTTCTATTGAATCTCCCAACTGAAGCGTTAAAACATCTTTTTTCTCCACCTCCACCGGATTAACCTCAATTCATCTTTCTTTTTTTTTTCTTTCTTTCTTTTGTAGCTTTTACCTTCTTAAGCGGGACCAACCTGTTAATCAAAATCGTTAGAACCATTTTTGAAAAAAAACAACATGCTTAACAAGACTGCCTCCGTGGTCGAGTGGTCAGCGAGCTGAATTTTCACTCGGAGGTCCCGGGTTCGATTCCCGTCTGGGGTAGGGAATTTTTCTTTAACCGGAATTATTCCCTATCCCCCATAGAGTCTGGAAGTATGAATGTGAGAGAGAATGTGCGTGTGATATAAAGTTTAACCTAATGTTCTGAACCTACAGTTTTACAAGTGAAAGCCCCGGATATACCATTGATGTTTAAGGAGGCTATACAAATGAGCAATAAAAAAAAAACATATTTAATACTTTTACCATATAAAGTTAAGAAAAATTCAACGCCATAGCCAGGACTACCATGGTAAAGCAGCTAACTCGCATGTCTCCCGGTAAACGACAAGGTGATTTAAAATTATTTTGAGATGACAACCCCAATGGCGACTTACAATGTTTTAAGTACTTTAAGTCCCAGAATTCATAGTATAGCTAAGTATTATGGGCAATTGTGATAATTTAACTGTTTTCTCACAGAAACCATGTGTAGGACAGGAGTTCGATAGGTAGAGGAGGATTTGAACTACGGATCTCTCGGTCTCTAGCCGTTTGCTTTACCTCTAATATACAATGGCAATATGCCGGTAAAGCATTAAATTTCTCAATTAACTAAAATATCTCCCAGTAAACCACAAGGTGCTCTCAAATTATTTTGAGATGATAAACCCCAATTGGCGACTTACAATGTTTTAAGTACTTTAAGTCCCAGGATTCATAGTATAGCTAAGTATTATGGACAGTTTTGATAATTTAACTTTCTCACAGAAACCGAGTATAAGACAGGAGACATAATAGCGGAAGTTCCAATTGACAGATTAATTGCAGTCATGCTTTACTAATCCAAAATAATAGAATGTAGCAATACAAAGAGATTTGAAATTTATGACATGGACATCAAGTTGCAGTGACTTCGGTACAAATATACATCAAGACGAATGGTATTTTAGGATATTATTCTTCGTGTCCAATAGGATAATCATTGTTATTTTATTCACGAAATAGTCTTAATACGACAGTCTACAACTTTTCTGTAGATAAATTTGTCGATAAAAGTTGGAGCTCTCGTTATATTACCTATGATAAAACATTTATGATCTACACAAGCAAATTTTGTGCTTAAAGCGCAGAAAACAATTTCTGAAGAACAGTAATTCTTTTAATTATCCACGACAATTACTTATAAAGTTTGAAAATCTCTGTCATCTATTTTACTAACGCGAGAGCTGAATTTCTCCACATTTAGTCATTTCTGGAGTTTCTGACAGAACTTTTAGGCACATTTCAAAGCTGAGAATTGCCAGCATTGGTGAATCTCTGTTTAGAGAACGGCGAACAAATTTGTAGCAGCCGGACCTCAAAGTATGTAACATCGAAAAGGTTGGACATACCGAAGCGCGTTTGGTTGTCGAGGGTGGTGGATGTTTGTGGTTGTGTTGGCTCACTCACATTCCTCCATCTCAGGTGTGAAACCGGATGTTATGATGGAAAACAAACTGAGCATTTACTTATACTTTGATATTAAGTCTAAATGAATCAGAACCACAGCCTGCTGCAAAACTATTAAGGCTACGTATCTGAGAAATCCGCAAAACTCACGGTATATAAGATATACTATTTAATTTAACCAGTTATCATACAAATTAATTGGGATATTTTTGCAATGTAGTTAATTCTAACCTGTATGACTATTGAAATAATATATTTACTCTCTCTAACCCATATTACAACATACATAGTACATAGAGAAGGTATTATATTTCACACAAAAATTTGATAGCGAGATTTCAGCGGAAATATAAGTTTTGAGAACCCCGATTCCTACACGCGTAAGCCTGTCTGTGTGTGTATGTGTGTGTGTGTGTCTGTGGACAGTAGGTATAGAGAAAAAAGTCTGACGTGTTTCATTCACATATCTTTGTCTAAATCTCTGTAAAAATTATTGTTAAAATACTTATTCTTCTATTTCGCGAAAAAAATTAGCAGGAATGGTATTTTTCCTTGTTTCGTTGTAATTAGAAGGGAAATAAGGGAATATACTAGGCTAAAGTGATAGTAAAATCTTTTAAAAGCTGGTTGCCATGTGATTGAAGTGCCCCCGTTGATATGGCCAGGAGTTGCCAAAGCCCCATATGAAAAAAAATAATTATTTTAAAGCTGAAAACACTAACAAAGATTGTCTCAAAACGGCCAACTCAGGTAAAAAAATGCACGTAAGAAAAATTTTGTGATTTCACGAGCTCTACGTATTTTGTGTAGAGAGTTTTGTCTATTTCTGAAGGTTTATCACTTATACAATATTTCGCAAAATTCATTCAGAATATACATGTCTTCAGAGGCTATTCCCAGAAAATCCAAGACAACCATTTTATTTGTCATGTAAATATCTTTAATATACAATATTTTAATCTAAGTCGTTCGAGCCATTTTGATAAAATCAAAAATTTCGAAAAATTTTTATGTAAAAGGTATTTGTGGTGGGGGAATTTTCTCGAAAATCTTCGTGTTGCATCCTTGGAACGTACTAAATCTAAATACCAAGTTTACTATTTAACAGTGTTTTCGTTTTTCAGTTATGCTGTCCACAGACACACTTACAAGCACACGGAACTTTTTCTAAAAGCGTTTTTTTCTGGCTCGGGGATTACAAAACATATATTTCCGTGAAATCTCGACATCAAATTTTTAGGTGGAATACAATATCTTTTCTATCCACTATGTACATTATACAATAAAACTGTGGGATTTTTACTTTCTCTAATGTACTATGTACATTAGATACCGAGATTTCACCGGAAATACATGTTTTAGTACCCTCTGAATCCACAAAAGAAAAGCATTTTCAGAAAAAGCCTGTGTGGTGTCTGTCTGTCTGTCTGCGTGCGTGTGTGTGTCTGTGGACAGCATAGATCAAAAACGAGAAAACCGTTAAATATCAAACTTCCTATTTAAGTTGGTATCTTCCAAGGATGTGACACAAACATTTTCAAGAAAATCCCCTCACCACCACAAACTACCGTTTACATAGAACTTTTTTCGAACATTGTGATTTTCTCAAAAATGCCTCTAACGATTTTGATTAAATATCGCATATTAAAGATATCTACCTCACAAATAAAATATATATTTTGAATTTTTTGGGAATAGCCTCTGAAGACTATTTAATTCTGGATGAATTTTACGGTACTTTGCATAACTGCTAAACCGTAAGAGATAGACAAAAACTTACCTGACAAAAATTGTAGAGCACATTAAATCTCACAATTTACATTCCATACATTTTTTTCTTAGAGTTGATAGTTTTTGAGATATTCCTTGTTTTTTTTTTCAGTTTTGAAAAAACCTATACTTTTCTCGTACAGGAATTTGTCAACTCCTGTCCATATTAAACAAGGAAACTTCGGTCACATAGGTATCCAACTTTTATCATTCTTACCTATGATACTACCTTATTTCGCTTCTACTTACAAGGAAGCTAGTAATAAGACTATTTCTGCTAATTTGTTCTCGATTAGCATGAAGTAAATATAAGTATAAGCGTTTTAACAATACCTTGTTACAGAGCTGTAGAGAAAGGTATGTGAATGGAAGACGTCAAATTATTGCTGTATAGAACAGAATTAAATAGTTACACGTTAGGCTTGAATGTTAGCTTAATGCAAACCCTTGTTATACAGTTGCATTTGAAGCAAAAGAGACCTTTATATTTTCCTTACTTGGTACATATAGGGTCGTTAAAAATTCTGATCACATACGGGCAGCACAATTTACTGAAATATTCTTGCTCACTCGTCTAAGCTTAGCAGCAGGAAACCTTGTGATTTCTTGCATGATGTTATCAATAATTTTCTCTAGATTACACAGGGATTTCTGCTGCTGAGTGAGAACATCTTCAGCTTGTTATACTGTCTGTTTGGGAGCAGATGGTCAATATCTTCAGCTTTTATCTAAGGTATGGACTACGTGCGCCTTTACGGGCGACTCTCGGATATCTCGCGCAGTAGAGAGAGGCCGCGAGAGGGGTTACCTTATAATTTAATGACCCTATAGCAAGATGAGTTTAAAACTTCTATCGCTGGTGCATACATTAATGTTCTGTACAAAGATCAACAGCAGTTGATCTTTGTACAATTTAACATTGCTAATACAGAGTGGTTTATGTAGAACTGACACATTTCTTTCTTTAATTATTCCGTTGGAAATTCGTTCAATGACCCAATTTTAGCACCAAATTAAGAGTATCTTCTGGAGTTTCGATTCCTTTTCACTAGAATCGCAGATGTTTATGTTTTATTCCTAATTGCATTGTTGGCAGCTGTTTCCTCATTTTGTTCTTGTAGTCAACGTGAAAACGCAGTACGATGTAGAACTGAATCAAGGATGTTTTCAGCAAGATGGCACTACTTGCCATACATCAAATGAAACTATGAAACTAATTGCAAGTTTCTTTGACGACCGGATAGTTTCCAGAAAGCTGTGGCCACCGAGATCTCCGGATTTGACATCGCCGGACTTCTTTCTATGGGGCTACTTAAAAGACAGGGTTTACACTACACATCTCCAGACATTGAACGATCTGAAGCACATCACAAAGGAGATTCAAGCTATTGACAACAGAGTCCTCCAACGAGTGGCCAGTAACATGGAACGACGTGTTGAGTTGTGCCTTATGCAGGATGGATGACATTTTCAACATTTGCGATAGAGGTAAATAATTTCCTAAAACTCCTATACAAGTTATATATAATAAGTTGTTGCTAGCACAACGCTTTTTGAAACAATTAATAAAAGAAATGTGCCGGCTCTAAATAAATCAACCTGTATAAGCAGGGCCTAAGTTGGCATCCATGATACAACAAGTTTATTGTGAGACACGATCTGTTATGTAAACTATCCTGCTGAAACTGTTGATGGGAACTAATGAACTACCTCGAACAGAAACGATCTCTGTCACAAAGTTCACCGCAACAATCGGTTGAATCCGGTAAATGTATTATGATGCTGTTAGGTAGCCCAGCTAGTTGTACGTGCTGTAGAGCTTTCTCAAGATCCTAAAGGACACCGAAGTGCTAGAAGTTATTTTGTAATATATTAGAAGTAGAGCTTTGACTTTTTACTTTCTCTACACGCACTATGTACATAGTGTATAGAGAAGGTATTACAATCCACCCAAAAATTCGATACCGAGATTTCAACGGTAATATATGTTTTAGGGTCTCCTGTATCCAAAAAAAGTATTTTCACAAAAAGGTCCGTGTGTGTGTGTGTGTCCGTGTGTCCGTGTGCCTGTGAACACAATAACTAAAAAACAAAAAGTCGGTAAAACACCAAACTTGGTATTTAAGTTTAGTATCTTCCAGGGATGCAGCACGAAGATTTTGAAAAAAATCCCCCCACCCCAAACTACCCTTTACATGGAACTTTTTTCGAAAATGTTAATTTTCTTAAAGATGCCTCTAACGATTTTGATTAAAATTTCGTATATTAAAGATATTTACCTGACAAATAAAATGTATACATTTTAAATTTCTGGGAATAGCCTCTGAAGGCTACTTTATTCTGGATGAATTTTACGGAATATTGAATAACTGCTAAACCGTAAGAGATGGACAAAAACTTACTATACAAAAAATGTAGAGTACGTTAAAGCACACAATTTATGTTAAATACATTTTTTTCGTGGAGTCATCGTTTCGAGTTTGTTTTTTATTTCTGCAATGAAGACATGCTTTTCTCATATAGGAATTTGTCAACTGCTTCCATACAAAGGAACTTCGGTGACATAGCAACCAGCAAGGAACAAAGCAAACGTAGCATCAAGGAACCAAGTAATAAGAGTATTTCTGGTATTTTAGTCTGATTAACATGAAGTAAATAGATGTATAAGCTTTTTAAGAATAATTTGTTGCAGAGATATAGAGAAAGTCATGTGAATGGTACACATCAGATTTTTTGCACAGGAATTGCTTCCAACAAAAGAGGTATCTACACCAAGTTTTGGCGCAATTTGTAACGTCTTTATTGATATATTAATTTCTTTCTATCAAACTGGTTAGCAACATTCAAAATTTACAAACTCTGTATGTACTTAACCTCCGGGCTTTATAATTAACCATGTTAAGACAATCAATGTGAATTAATTGTCTTTTCCTCACCAGTTGTGCATACTACACACAGAGTTGTAAGTCATTCTTGAGCTGTGACATCTCAAAATAATTTGAGATCTCTATATGGTTTACTGGGAAAAGCTTAGGGATTCAGTGCCGACATGTCATGGTGGCTCAGTGATGAAGACTAGGAGATCCGTGGTTCAAATCCCAACTATGGCACTGATTTTTTCCATCTGACTCTACCAACTTCTGTTCTACATATGGCCGGTGTGAAACAAACAATAATTCACAACATTCGTATCTCCCAACAAATTAATTTCTCTTTAAAGCATGATAAGTTGCTGAATCTTGTGTGGTTTCTTACTGAAGCACTCCATACCAAGGAGCTTCATTTTTAGAATCCAACACGTAGATATATTACCTTAAACTGCATACAGGTAAAAAAAATCGATGTGTTCCATTCACATGACTTTCTCTACATCTCTGCAACAAATTATTGTTAGAAAGATTGTGCATCTATTTACTTCATGCTAACTGAGAAAAAATTAGCAGAAATAGTCTTATTACTTTCTTCCTAGTAAGTAGAAGCACAATAGGTACCATAGGTTAAAGAGGTAGTCAAAAGTTGGTTGCTATGTGACTGAAGTTCCTTTGTTTGTATGGACAGGAGTTGACATACATATACATTTTTTTTCGTGGAGTTGATAGTTTTTGAGGTATTTGTTGTTTTTTGTTTGAGCTTTGAAAAATGTATACTTTTCTCATACAGGAATTGATCAACTCCTGTCCACACAAGCAAAGGAACTTCAGTCACATAGCAACCAGCTTTTGCCTATTAACCTACGCTACTCCCTTATTTCCCTTCTACTTATAAAGAAGCAAGTAATAACACTATTTCTGCTAATTTTTTCTCGATTAGCATGAAGTACATAGAATCATAAGCTTTTTAACAATTATTTTTTGCAGAGATGTAGAGAAAGTCATGTGAATGGAACACATTAGATTTTTTGTTAACGGGGGATATATGTTTAAGTTTTGGGAGAGTAAGGAGCGTTGGGAGGGAAGGGATGTTATTCTGTGGTGATTCTTTAAGGGTAACTCTCCTAAAAGCCATTACGTATATGGTGTATATAAGTTGGCACCTTGGCAAATAGCCATGACTCCTGAGAAAGTACATGTCTTGTCACGGGGCAAAAATTATATCAAGAAGAGAAAATATAAATGTACCGTAAAATGGGAAGGGTAGAAAGACTTTAAACTCATATAGGTAGCCGAGTTGTTATCACGAGCTGGTGGCACAAGATACCGTTACATCCGTGCATTGAACTGAAGGGATGAATGGACACTGCCTGAGGGAACATAACGTGTCAGAAAACAATGCTTGCTGTTCAGGCGACACTGCATAAGGCACTTGGAGATGTGTATCGGCCGAATGTGAATTTTAGGGTCCGTGGTGGAGCCGAATAGGCTATCTGTGAAAGAGAGGGAAATAGTTATCTTAATATTGAAGAGAGTACGGAACGTAGCATTGCATCAAACTAATAAACAATAATAATTACGGGCGGGTAAAGTGTAACTTCATAAGTAGAAAATTACGAAACATATTCGTGTGTGCACGGCGGAAAAAGGCCAAACCGAGTTAATAATGCACTTGTGTCTCACCACAACCTGAAAGAGTTTCCGTGCGACTAAAAACTCTGAGATAGGCCATCCACATACCCACACCTTCCCGATTAACCAAAATCTGCGCCCGGGATACGAACCCGCATGAAGTGTTAAGTTAGCGGATTTTGAATCGTCTATAGTGCAGGGGACGCGCCGTGGCCGAGTAGTTAGACCACTCGCCTCTCACATAGACGGCCGGGTTCGATCCCAAGCGACCGCATGTGTGATTTGTGGTGGACAAAGTGGTGCAGGGGCGGCTTTTCTCCGGGTTCTCTGGTTTCCCCCGCCATTTCATTCCACCACGACTCCATTTTCACGTATCATCAGTGTCATCGCCTGCGGTGCCAGAGCAGTAAAAGCGGGTGTTAAACACCCACCCCCCCAAATATCTATGTTTCATTGCATTTCATTTTTATTTTGTCTAAAGCACTATACAGGCATTGACAACGTCTGTTGAAAGCAGTAAATTAACCTTGTCATAATAAATTACAAAACAAGATCACAAAGTGTATCATTAAAATATTCATTTAAAGAATAAAAAGGATGTTTGACTAACCATGTATATATCCTGGACTTAAAATTCTGCATGTTTAAACATTTAACACTATCAGACAAGTTGTACTTATAACTATTCTGAGATTTTGTTAATCGATAATATGGATGTTGACATTGGACCTGTATCTAGTACTATAGCTATGAATATCCATCCTAAAAATATGTCTATAACGAGAGGCATGTATATATACTAAATTATCTAAAATATAAAGGTTATAAATAATTAAAATGCCTAACTCAATAAATATGGGTCTACATTGGGTTATATAGGAACTTTTTTTTTAATTATCCTAATAATTTTCTTTTGAAGCCAAAAATGTTCATTTACTTTATTAGCACCACTCTAAAGAATTAAGCCATATCTTATTACAGATTCAAAGAAAGCAAAATACATACTTCTCACATATTTAATTGGAATAGAATCTCTCAAATTACGAATTAAAAAATAAAATGCTAGACAGTCTCTTTTTTAAATATTCAATATGGGTGTCCACGATAATTGTTTATCAATATATACACCTGAGAATAGTACTTGTCTGATACTGTAATGCTAAGTCGTCTGATATCCTTCTTAAAGTGAATAAAACAGAGATAGTCTTTGTGCAGGAGTTGTGTGTATCTATTAGCATCCGCGTGGTTGCTGTTACGAGAGTGGTGCCGTTAATGTAGTGATGGGGTCTCATTGTGTCGTCAATGAGCTGGTATCCAAGGTCTGGGTTGCATTGGCTGTGGCTGTAGGGTCTTCTTTTGTACTGACTAGTACAGCTTCTTCAGCCTCTAGGGCGCTGAGATCCGAAGTGGTCGTAGCATCTTTGTTTCTCTCGTCCTCAAAGTACTTCTCTATCCGATACGGCTTGCGCTGTATGGTTGGGTGTGCGTTGATGTTGACGTTGGGGTGCGTTGTTATTGGCCTTAGCCAGAGCGACTTTACATTTCTGAACTATGCTGTCCACAGACTCACACACACATGGACATGTTGATAGCACATATAGAGAAAGTAAAAAACAAACTGATGTATTCCATTCACATGACTTTCTCTACATCTCGGAAACAAATTATGGTTAGAAAGCTTATGCATCTATTTACTTCATGCTAATAGAGAAAAAATTAGCAGAAATAGTCTTATTACTTGCTTCGTTGTAAGTAGAAGCGAAATAAGGGAGTATTATAGGTTAAAGTGATAGTCAAAAGCTGGTTACTATGTTACTGGAGTTCTTTTGTTTCTATGGACACTAGTTGACAAATTCCTGTATGAGAAAATTAACTGTTTCAAAACTGAAACAAAAAACAAGGAATATCTGAAAAAACGATCAACTCCACAAAAAATATATAGAACATAAAGTGTGTGTTTTAACGTGCTCTACAGTTTTTGTCTGGTAAGTTTTTGTCCATCTCTTACAGTTTAGCAGTTATGCAAAATTCAGTAAAATTCATCCACAATAAAGTAGTCTTCAGAGCCTATTCCTAAAAAATTCAAGATATGCTTTTTATTCGTCAGGTAAATATCTTTAATATATGATATTTTAGGCAAAATCGTTAGTCATTTTTAAGAAAATCAAAAACTTCGAAAAATGTTCCATGTAAAGTGTAGTTGGGGTTGGGGAGATTTTTTTCAAAATCTTCGTGTTGCCTCCTTGGAAGATACGAAACTTAAAAACCAAGTTTGGTATTCAACGGTCTTTTCGTTTTTGAGCTATGCTACCCACAGACCACACACGGACATTTTTTCTAAACATGCTTTTTTTATTCAGGGGTTCTCAATATATATGAAATCTCGGTATCGAATTTTTGTGTGCAACACAATACCTTCCCAATACACCATGTACATAGTCCGTAAGAGAAAGTAATAAACTGTATTAGACGCGAAGGACGTTGGGTATCCAACTGTCCATTTAATGGACTGCTGCCAACCTAAGTCGTTTTAGTAGATGCACTAATGGACAGCCCTGTCCCAAAGGTGGCATAGAGGCGCCTCCACAGCACATGCCCAGAGAAGTAAAGAAATGAGAATCTCGGAGCAAGAAAGAGTGTCTGAGATAGAGCGTGCCTCGTGGAAACCAGTAACTTATTGGATTTCGTGGCTCGAGAAACACAAGCACGACGAAAGGAGAAGAAGAAAAACGAGAGCAAGGAGTAGTTCGCTTATTGTGGTTCGTGTGCTGGCAACAAAAGCAAACAAATGATGTTTTTACTTCTGCCCTCTAAACCTAATACAAGTTGGAATGTTTGAGAGAGGTATTCTTGCACATAGTGTCGATCTTCAAACGGTACTGGTTAACGTCCTCAATGCATGTCAAAGGTATGCACCTAATAAGGCCATGCTGTTTCTCTAGCTACCAATTCTCATCTACTGAGCAAATTTTAAGAATGTTATAAACTTGTATATTTGAACCCTGGTAATAGAGGTCTAAGACAAGGGTGTAGTATGTCACTTACTCTTTTTAATATATATTTAAATGACATAATCCGAAGTTGGAAAAGTATAATTAAATCAGGTATTAAATTAAAACAAAAAACTAGTTTAAATATTTCAAGCAACTGAGGCTAAATTAAAATATGCATCACACTGCTTATATAAGTGAGCTTATACATGAGCTTAAAATTTCACCAGAGAAATCCAAAATTATGAGCTTTCGGGAAAAAAAACACATAGGATCAAAAGTTATTTTACGTTTTTCGCACAGCAATTTGTCAACTCATGTCCATACAAACAAAGGAACTTCAGTCACATAGTAACCAGGTTTTGACTATCACTTTAACCTATGATACTCCCTTATTTCCTTTCTACTTACAAGGAAGCAAGCAATAAGACTCTTTCTGCTAATTTTTTCTCGATTAGCATGAATTAAAAAGTAGTATAAACCTTTTAACAATAATTTGTTGCAGAGATGTAGAGAAAGTCATGTGAATGGTTCACATCAGATTTTTTTAGTGTAATACCAGGTGACCCAATATCTGAGGAGTGGAAATATCCCTCTGTGCGTTAAAAGAGTTGCAGAATTCAACGGGGATGTTTCACGTTAAAACCATCCATTTTATTCCTTATTATTATATACAGATGAAGTGGTTTCAATTCAAGCAACTGAGGCTAAATTAAAATATGCATCAAACTGCTTAAATGAGCTATGTCAGCAATAGAGCTTAAAATTTCAACACAGATATCAAAAATTATGACCTTTTGGGGCAAATAACACAAAGATCACAAATCATTTTAGATAACAAACCGTTAGAACAGGCTAAGGAGTTTAACTACCTGGAATGTTACTTCAGTTATTAGACAAGAACTGAGAGACATATGAATAAAAGTATTTCAAGATTCCAAATGATATGTGGGACTATACATAGAACAATGAGAAATAAAACAAGAAAGAAAACTAGGTTAAAGTTTTTCAAAACAATGACGTCCCTGCACTGTTATTTTGAAGTAAGACATTGGTCACCACAAAGAAAAAAATCTGATGTGAACCATTCACATGACTTTCTCTATATCTCTGCAACAAATTACTCTTAATAAGCTTATACCTCTATTTGCTTCATGTTAATCAGACTAAAATAGCAGATATAGTCTTGTTACTTTGTTCCTTGTTGCTATGTTTGCTTTGTTCCTTGCTGGCTGCTATGTCACTGAAGTTCCTGTCTTTGTATGGAAGCAGTTGAGAAATTCCTATATGAGAAAAGTTTAAGTTTTCATAGCAGAAACCAAAAACAAGGAATGACTCAAAAATGATGACTCCAGGAAAAAAAGTATATAACATAAATTGTGTGTTGTAACATCCTCTACATTTGTCGTGTATTAAAACTTTGTCCATCTCTTACGGTTTAGCAGTTATTCAAAATTCCGTAAAATTCATCCAGAATAAAGTAGTCTTCGGAGGCTATTCTCAGAAAATTCAAGATATACATTTTATTTGGCAGGTAAATATCTTTAATATACGATATTTTAAACAAAATCGTTAGAGCCATTTTTAAGAAAATCAACATTTTCGAAAAAAAAGTCCATGTAAAGGGTAGTTTGGGGTGGAGGGATTTTTTTCAAAATCATCGTGTTGCTTCCCTGGAAGATACTAAACTTAAATACCAAGTTTGGTATTTTACTGACTTTTTGTTTTTGAGTTATCGTGTTCACAGACACACGGACTTTTTTGTAAAAATGCTTTTTTTGGATACAGTGGACCCTAAAACATATATTTCCCTTGAATTCTCGGTATCGATTTTTGGGTGGAGTGCAATACCTTCTCTATACACTATGTACATAGTGCGTATAGAGAAAGTAATAAAAAGCCGTTTACAAGGTGCAGAAGTGAACTTTTTAAGGCAAAAAATAGGATGTACAAAATTAGATCAAATCCGGAATGAAGATATAAGAGCAGAACTTAATGTAGAATCAATAAATTCCAAAATTTAAAAATATTAAACTAATGGATGTAACATGTTTAAAGAAGAGCAGATACAAGACTGCCTAGGATTGCATTTGAATAAGAACCAAAAGGAAGGAGAGATGTCGTTCGACCCAGAAGATGGTAGAGGGAACAACTGTGAGAAGGAACGGGCAATCTGCCAATACTGTGAAGTGAAGAAGATTATTGAACCCTGGGTAAGTTAAAAATGTAAAGGTTATTGGATGACTCAAGCAATATGGAGTAAAATGACTGGTTTTAACGTGAGACATCCCCGTTGACTTCTGCAACCCTTTTAAAGCACGGAGGGATATTTCCACTCCTCCACTCCTAAAAAGATCTGATGTGAACCATTCACATGATGTTCTCTACATTTATGCAACAAATTATTGCTAAAAAGTTAATAATTATTTTTTCTTCATGCTAACCGAGAAAAAATTAGCAGAAAGAGTCTTATTATTTGCTTCCTTGTAAGTAGAAATGAAATAAGGGAGTATCATAGGTTAAAGTGATAGTCAAAAGCTGGTTGCTATGTGACTGAAGTTCCTTTGTTTCTATGGACAGGAGTTGACAAATTGATGTGTAAAAAAAGTAAATAACAAGGAGTATCTCAAAAACGATCTACTCCATGAAAAAAATGTATATGACATAAATTGTGTGTTTTAACATTTTTGTAAAGTGTGTTTTTGTCTATCTCTTACGGTTTGACAGTTATGCAAAATTCCGTAAAATTTATCCAGAATGAAGTAGTCTTCAGAGGTTATTCCCAGAAAACTCAAGATACACATTTTATTTGTCAGATAAATATCTTTAGTATACTATATTTTGTATATATTTCAATCAAAATTCGTTAGAGCAAAATTCCCTTATAGTTTTTCCCTACATAGAACTAAGTAGTGGACCAATTGTGTTAATATACATCTCGTATAGCATGATGGAAAGAAAAGAATAATATTTTGTAGGAATGGTCTATTTTTTGTATGGGTAAAGAAGGTTGTGTGAATAAATCAAATTCCATAAGCTTACATAATACACATTGAATAAATTGAAAATGTATAGCTTATTGAATGACTCCGGTTTTAATTTGAAGTGGTCCCGTTTAGTTCTGCAACCCTTTTAACGCACCGAGAGATATCTCCATATGTCAAACACGGGGAAGTTGGGCCAGCTGATATTATGCTAAAAAAAGTTCATGTCAAGATTTCACCGGAAATGCGCGTTATGAGGAACCTTGAATCACAAAACGAAAAAACAAGTAGAGAAACGTCCTTGTGTCACAAAATGAAAAGTCAGTTTCAAAAAAAATAACTTATCAAAAGAGACTACCGATTTTGATTGAAGTATCATATCTTGAGGTAGGAGGGTTTTCTTAAAAATCTCCATTTCAAATCTTTGAAAGATATTGAACTAAAGTACCAAGTTTGTTATTCAACCGATTTTTCGTTTTTGAGTTATGCTGTCCATAGACACAAATGGACCTTTTTCTAAAATTGTTGTTTTCAGACTCAGGGGAACTCAAGAGTTATACTTTATGTTAAATCTCGTTGTGGAATACAATACCTTCTCTATCTAATATGCACAGTGTACATTTGGGCTAAAGAAAGTAATGTTTCATTGATTTTGTATGTTATATATATTTCAGAAACATATGTTTATAAATACGAAATTGAGATGGATTGCCTTAATCAGAAGAGGCGAGGTCGATGCACACGTCACAAGCAACAAGCATTTGGCGCAGAAGACTCCAAGCGATCCCTGGAGCATATAGATCTGCTCTGTAGCCCCTGGAACTACAGCAACACTGTCAACACAATGCCACGCTCGCAGGCGCGAGGTGTTTCAAAAGCAAATTTATGCTCCAGAAATACTTTTACAACATTTGGGGATGGATTCCTAACATCGAAACAAGAAAAAAGTACCTATAAATTTATTCTCTAAAACCCTTCGTTCTCGTGTTATCATGTATTAATGAAAGCTTAATGACGCCTTTCCGAATCCAACCCAATAGCTTCATTTATCTATACACTCGTTCGTATAAGGCTTTGATCCATTGTTCCCTGTGGAGTTGGCTTTATATTGCCATGGCTGTTTGTTTAACCCTTTGTTGCCTACATTACTACACTACATATGTTGTTTTTCTTTAATTTAAGTTTAAAACTGGAGTTCTAGTAAAAATATAGTACTATATAAAATAATAGAGAAAATAGAAATGATAATAAATGGTAATCCTTTATTAATCTTTTTCTTCGCCATTAAAAGTTTAAATTCTCCTAAACCAGTGTTCATAATCCTGCCAAAGGCACTACCAAAAAAGTGGTTCAAATGACCAAGAGTGTTAGGTGATAGTTAATGAACTGGCCATCCGTTCAAAGCCAAATGTTGCAAGTTCAAATCCCAGTGATTGTGGTAAAGGACGGGGAGAGCCCAAGTAAAATAATTGGTGTGATGCTGGAAGCTAATGGGGATACATTTGACTGAAGCTACGTGGGTTTTGGTCTTTTATTTATTGAAAAAAACACTCACATTTTATGGAAATTATATATATATATTTACAATATAAAACAGTCTTATCGTTTATGGTTGAAGTTTAGTATAGCATGAAATTAATCCTAGAGTACAACCCTATGTGTATAGTTACACTTAAAGCAAGCGGAACATACAGGTACCAACAGGCAAAAAAGAGTTAAATTTGTTATTTGTGTATTACACTCCCCGAGCTCGCCTGTTTTAGGTGATGTCTATAAGGAACTTATTCAGAAAACGCTCACAAATTTATTAGAAGATGTGGCCCTGCAAATAAGAAGAAACACGTGGTTTATGCGCGACGGGGCTCTAGCACATTTCAATCTGATTGTTCAAGATGCACTGGCTGGTCTCTACGATGACATTGATAGAGGAGGAATAAGTCAGTCCCAGGGTCTGCATGTTTTCCCCACCTTGATTTTTATCTTTGGGGGCATTTTAAGGATATCTACGACAGAAATTTCATGAAAAATGTGATGCGTTCCTTTCACGTCATTTTCTACATCTCTGCAGCAAAGTATTGTTAAAAAGCTTATGTCTTTATTTACTTCATGTTAATCGAAAAAAACATTGGCAGAAATTGTTTTATTACTTGCTTTCTTGTAAGTAGAAGCGAAATAAGGGAGTACCATTGGTCAAAAGCTGGTTGCTTTGTTGCTGAATCTCCTTTGTTTGTATGGACACGAGTTGAAAAATTCCTGTATGAGAAACGTATAAGTTTTTCAAAGCAGAAACCAAAAACAAGGAAGGAATGTCTCAAAAATGGTGAACTCCACGAAAAATATGTATATAACACAAATTGTGTGTTTTAACCTGATCTACATTTTTGTGCAGTAAGTTTTTGTCCAGCTATTACGGCTTAGCACTTATTCAAAATTCCGTAAAATTAATCCAGAATAAAGTACTATTCAGTGGCTATTCCTAGAAAATTCAAGATATACATATTATTTGTCATATAAAAAGCTTCAATATATGATATTTTAATCAAAATCCTTAGAGCCATTTTTGAGAAAATAAAAATTTTCGAAAAAAGTTCCATGTAAAGGGTAGTTTGGGGTGGAAGGATTTTGCTCAAAATCTTCGTGTCCCATCCCTGGAAGACATTAAAGTTAAATAACAATTGCGGTATTTTACTGGCTTTTCGTTTTTGATTCATCGTGTTCACACACACACACACACACACACACACACACACAAACACGACCTTTTTGTGAAAATGCTTTTTACTGTCTCTATAGGCACTAAGTACATAGTGTATAGAGAATGTATTGCACTCCACCAAAAAATTCGATACCGAGATTTCACCGGAAATATATGTTTTAGGGTCCCCTGTATCCAAAAAAAAGTATTTTCAGAAAAAGGTCCGTGTGTGTGTCCGTGGGTCCGTGTGTCTGTGAACACGATAACTCAAAAACTAAAAGTCGGTAAAATACCAAACTTGGTATTTAAGTAGTATCTTCCAGGGATGCGACAGGAGGATTTTCAGAAAAATCCCCCCACCCCAACTACCCTTTACATGGAACTTTTTTCGAAAATGTTGATTTTCTCAAAAATGGCTCTAATGGTTTTGATTAAAATTTCGTATATTAAAGATATTTACCTGACAAATAAAATGTATATCTTGAGTTTTCTGGGAATAGCCTCTGAAGACTACTTTATTCTGGATGAATTTTTCATAACTACTAAACCGTAAGAGATGGACAAAAACTTAACTCACAAAAAATGTAGAGTACGCTAAAACATACAATTTATGTTATATACATTTTTTTCGTGGAGTCGATCGTTTTTGAGATATTCCTTTTTCTTGGTTTCAGCTTTGAAAAACATACTTTTCTGATACAAGAATTTGTCAGCTCCTGTCCATACAAAGGAACATCAGTCACATAGTAACCAGCTTTTGGCTTTCACTTTAACCTATGGTACTCTCTTATTTTGCTGCTACTTACAATAAAGCAAGAAATAAAACTATTTATGCTAATTTTTCTCGATTAGTATGAAATAAATAAAAGATAAGCTTATTAACAATAATAATTTACAGAGATATAGAGAAAGTCATGTGAATGGAACATATCAGATTTTTTTGGATCCAGGTGACCATAAAACATATATTTCCGGTGAATTCTCGGTATCGAATGTTTGGGTGGGGTGCAATACCTTCTCTATACACTATGTACAAAGTACCTGTAAAGAAAGTAAAAATATACCAATAGAGGGAAAGGTATACATAAATAATCAGGGTGGTAACTGTATATTATATCAAATTCAGCATCTCCAGGAAAGTAGCCAGAAACGTCTGAAATTTGTAATTGAAGAGATGAAATAAATTATCTATGCAACTTTCGGTTCGCTTGGTATAAGTATGCTATATGTAATTCCTGTACATAATGAAGCTACCGATCATTCATATTTTTATAAACACTCATTTAATTCATTATTAATTCCGAAACGTATTCCAAATTACCTGGTATGTTCTAATATTCTCTTGTCAATCTGAAAGTGGAGGAGATTTGATTTAAGAGGTTTTCGAGTAAATAAATCCAGGAAAAGGAAATTTCAAGTATTTGAGGGTCAAGTTAGAAGTAGGTTGTTACGAAGAAATGGTTAGTAGCAGGATGAAAGTAATGAATTGACTGAAGCACACGCAGGGGGAAATCAATCAACATTTCATGGAGGTTCGTAAAACCCTCAGTTGAAAAATACAGCCTCAGCGCTTTGAACCGCAGCAAGCGGAGAGCGGAACTGGCAAATCCGATGTCGGTAATAAGTACATCCGTGAAATGAAGTCAATCGGAAATATTTAAACACAAGTGAACTAAGGCTATTAGAGAAAAAAAAACTTTATAGCCAAAAATGACCTAATTTGATTAAAATACCATATGTTTAAGATACACACGGCGCCATGGGTAAGTGGATAGATCGCTTGCTCCCATCTCGGCGGCTCGGGATCGATCCCAATTGTCCGCATGTGGGACTTGTGGTGGACGAAGCGGCGCCTGGGCGGATTTTTTCCAGGTCCTCCGGTTTCCCCCGCAATTCATTCTGCCACTTGTTTCAGAATAAAGAGCTCCTCAGAGGCTATTCTCCAAAATTTCGAGATATACATTTTATTTCGGGCATAAATAGCTTTAATATACGGAATTTTAATCAAAATCGTTAGAGCCCATTTTAAGAAAATCAAAATTTTCGAAATTGTTTCCATGTAAAGGGTAGTTTGTGGTAGAGGGATTTTTTTTTTAAATCTTCGTGTCGCATCCTTGGAAGATACTAAACCTAAATACCAAGTTTGGTATTTAACAGTCTTTTCGTTTTGGGGCTATGCTGTCCATAGGCACACACACAGACAGACAGACACACACACGGACCTTTTTTTAAAAATGCTTTTTTTCGGTCTCAGGGGACCCCAAAACATATATTTCCGGTGAAATCACGGTATAGAATTTTTGGGTGTATTACAATACCTTCTCTATCCCTATGTACATTGTACATATTGGGCTAGAGAAAGTAAAAATAGATGTATTTGAAAACAGGGTTTTAATTGCAATCAGTGAATGAAATAAAGAGTTGTTTCTTGGCGAAATAAAAGAGAGTTTGGTTAGCATACCTTCCCTACCTATTATGTAGATTGTACAGTCAAAGATAATAAAAATAGCCTAACATTCTAATTTTGCTGAAAATATGGATTTTTAACTTTCCACGACCTTTTTTGGTTTCGTTCTGGTACAACACACCACACCACACGAGTGAATGATTCCCTATCTCCCCACAGAGTCTGGAAGTATGTATGTGAGAGTGAATGTGTGCGTGTTTGAGGAAATAAAATGGTTTAAACCAGACGTAAACCTACAGACGACGAGTTGTTTCTAATTCGAGATGTTAAAGGGGACTATATAAATTAAAAAAAAAAAAAGTAAGAAAAGGCTAGACCAACCTGAGCCCTGCCAGCACTCCTTCATAGCAAGTAGACTTTTATAAGCAGTGTGTTAATTTAGTCCACCACGTGCGCGTATTATCTTGGCCCTAGAATTTCAGTATGGAACATTATCCTCATTTTGTATTACCCGGTGAGAGAGGTGGATTATTGTGCAACCAAAAACTTAGTAATCATCAATTCTCAACTCAGAGCTTCATCTGTCACAAGTTACGTTTCATGTCCAACCCCCTTCCCTTCCGTAACGTGGCCTGTCCAATACGCATGCCATTCAGGTGAAAGACATGGGCGGAGTCAGGCAAAAAGACCCCGTCTTTGGATAAGTATTTCCGGGCATATATTTAATGTCTTTGGGTGTATATGTTTATTAGTACACAAGTAAATTGAGTGAACTGTTTTAGAAGTATAGAAATGATAGGAAAAGCTTCTGTGGTGGCTCATGGGTTAAATGAGATACATCAAATAAAGGAATGATCCAGAAACTAAACTTTCAGACGATGGCTGATATTATGGTCACTTTCTTCACGGAGCGTAAACATAACTTAGATGACTATCAGAGCTGTGATCGATAAACAACATAAAAAGACGAGATTTTGTAGAAGTTCGTTTCTTATCGTAGCAGACCACCATTAGCAGAACAAAAGGGTTGTGCCCTCCTGGTCACCGTGATACTCGATACAGGATGCCGCTAGTGTCATTGTTAGGTTTGGGAGAAATCATGATCGATGGATCATCAAACAGAAGATGGGACGGAGAAAAGAAAAACGGAGGAAAATGTGGAGTAGTATCAAGATTGATGCGTGTTTTCTTGACCTCTCCTGCCACACACTTCCTCCCTCTTGGGCTCTTTTCCGGTACTGTAATGTCGAAATAAAATGGCGATCAATCTTTCATCGAGAAGCCCAAGAGGTAGCTGGTCGGGGTAATGAGGCCTGGGTATTGCGGTTAGAACCGGGTCATCAATCTCTCACAGTTGGTAATGCTGGATATTACATTACATCATCATTATCGTTACAACTTCAGAGCATATTGTATATATGCTGGTGATTTAGGCTTCAATGTTTATCGAGTATAATAGCCAGGTCCCAAATTTTCTTGTAAATATATGTTGTGTTACACTTACAGAACGTTCTCTAGCTGCTCTACAAACTTCTTACATAAGATTATTCCTCTTTATTCTTCTTTCTAATCGAGATAAACATTAGCAGAATGTTCCTATTACTTAGTTCCTTAGAAGTAAGGGGAACTAAGCCAATTCACTAGACTAAAGTGATACTCAAATATTTTAAAAGCTGTCGTTGTGTGATTGTCGTTACAAATCGCTTCTTTGCTCGGTAAGAAAATGGACGCTTCATGTCTGAGAAAAGTATAATCTTCATAATTGAAACCAATAAAAAGGAATATCTTGGAAACAGTTACTTTAACGACAAAAATGTAAAGAGCTAAATTAATTTTTTGTGTAGTAAGTTTTTGTCTATCGTTTACGGTTTAGCAGTTATGCAAAATTCTGTAAAATTCATCCGAATAAAGTGGTCATCAGAGGATATTCCCAGCCAATTCAAGATATACATTTTATTTGACATGTAGATATCTTAAATGTAAGAGAATTTAAGCAAAATCGTTAGAGCCATTTTTGAAAAGATCAACGTTTTCAAAAAAAGTTCCATGTAAAGGATAGTTGGGAAAATCTTCGTATCGTATCCTTAAATACAAAGTTTGCTATTTACCGGTCTTTTAGTTTTTGAGCTATGCTGTCCACAGACACATACACGCACACACAGCCCTTTTTCTGAAAATGATTTTTTTATTCAGGAGGTTCTAAAACATATATTTCTGGTGTTGTATCTAATTGTTATGTGTAGAGGAAGTAAAATACCTACCAAAAATAATGTTTTTCTTTTATAAGGAATTATTGAGCGCCCCTCGTATCTTATACTTGTTTCCTGAGTTGACAAAGAGACCAGTTGCGTAAGTTTACATTATAGTAAGAATGGAAGCAGATATCGATGTCATGGACAGAACTGCAACTAAAACGTTTGAGATGACATGGGAATGTAACAAGAATGTCTGACAAAATCCGGTTCTGTCAACCGCAACGGAACCAAGCAACGCAATACGAGACCGTATTAACAAAGAAATGAAAACTTTGCGACTTTGATAGTTTTAACAGGTTATAGATCCGTGGCTGCTATCAGGGCATGATAGTATTCATATAAATTAAATAAATGAGGCCTGGAACTCTAAAGGGATAAAATATGGATTTTAGTTATGAATAATTTGTTTTAATTAAATGGAAAGCGAGTATCGTTATATCGTTTTCGTACTATATATATAATATACATTACCATGTTAAGTACATAGTAGATAGAAAATATATTGTATTCCATCCAGAATTTACATGTCAAGATTTTACCGGAAATACACGTTTTAAGGTCCCCTACATAAAAACTTCCATAAAAGTTCCATGTACGTTAGTGTGTGTATCTGTGTGTCTATGAAAACTCAAAAACGAAGAGTCGTAAAAAAATGAAAAATAAAAGTGATATTTGTGGTTTAGTATCTTCCAAATTGATGTTTATTAAGTGTTCCTTTTGACTTTTCTTTTAGTTTGAGCATTTTTTATCATTAATATTCACAACTTTTCTGGTATCCCGGATTGCTTTATGTTTTCTATAGTTTTGTTTAAAGCATTATTCAATTATGTTTTTAAATTAAATTTGTGTATGGTATTAATGGTATATCCTTTTTTTTTTTTGAAAATTTGTTTGAGCTTATTAAATGCCCATGGATGATGTATAAACTTTGCAGATTGTCTACACCTTCCCTTTGGAGATAAAACAGTATTACGCTCTAGAGCTGTGGACCACTTTTTATGTGCGTCGGTGTATGTGGTAGATAAAGCAAAAAAACTGAAACCATCAATTAACAGACGTAAACAGAATTTTAACAGTAAAATTCACAGAGGAATTGCCACGCACGAGTTCCCTAATTCTCCATTACATGCACCACCTCTTAGTCCGGATACTGAAATGAAATAAGGTAAAATGACGTCGCCCTTTGTACGCTGCAAGCTTCTTCCGCTGTCTGCGAGGTTCATATTGAAGCAACACATGCTTCCCTGGAGCGCAATTTCCTGACGCCCTTCTCGTTCACATCAAATGCAGCTATGAGCTGTGATCAACCTGTTTCTTTGATCTACAGAGCAGAGAATCATAAAACGATGTCACCGAAACGAAATCCATATTGGGTCGTACCATCGAGAGCTCGGCTTGCTTTAAAATCATAAAGGTTTCCGCACGTTATTCATTTCTTTTCCAGTGAAAGTAGATTTTAATGACATTATTACATTTAAAATTCTGATGTGATCCATTCACATGACTTTCTCCACGTCTCTGCAACAAATTATTGTTAAAAAGCTTATGCTTCTATTTACTTCATGCTAATTCAGAAAAATTAGCAGAAATAGTCTTATCACTTGTTTCCTTCTAAGAAGAAGTGAAATAAGGGAGTACCATAGGTTAAAGTGGTAGTCAAAAGCTTGTTGCTATGTGACTGAAGTTCCTTTGTTTGTATGGACACGAGTTGACAAATTCCTGTGTGAGAAAAGATTAAGTTTTTCAAAGCTCAAACGAAAAACCAGGAATATCTTAAAAACGATCAAGTTCACGAAAAAATGTATAAAACACGGATTGTGTGGTTTAATGTTCTCTACACTTTTTGTGGAGTAAGTTTTTGTCTATCTCTTACGGTTTAGCAGTTATGCAAAATTTCACAAAATACAATCAGAATAAAGTAGTCTTCAGAGTCTATTCCCAAAAATATCAAGATATACATATTATTTTGTCAGGTAAATATTTTTAATATACGACATTTTGATCAAAACCGTAAGAGCCATTCTAACTTTTGGAAAAAAGTTCTATGTAAAGGGTAGTTGGGGGTTAATACCGCTAATTAGCTTCCCTATCAAAACTATTATTAGTTATTAATTATTTATCAATGTAAAGCTAAAAGAGTACAAATGTATTTATTTAACTGAGTAAATTCAGCTGAAGAAGAAATAGAAAGCTGACGCCAAGAGAGTAGAAGGGGGTGAGAAGCGCTTTTGTTACAAAGGTTTCTTTTGTCCAGTCACGTACAATCGAGTTACAACGGGGGTGAACCTTAAAATTCGGAAGACGGTAATTCTTCATTGCTAAATACATCTCACGTGAGGTTTGCAGTGCATCCTGGGAAGAGAAAATTTATTTTTGGGTAATTTTACGTCAATCGCGCGGCCTTTCTGTCCAATCAAAAAGTGGCCGCCATGACGGTATTTTTAACATATAAAGAGGCCAAGAAGGTATATCGGGGCTATCTGTTGCTGTCTATTGATATATGTCTGCCACTGTTATGCTGCCGGTTGTCGGGCTGAACGTTACTTCTTCACACAAAGTTAAACACTGTAACGTATAACGAAAACTTAGTAATCTCCAGTGCTCTAAGTACCTTTAAAGTCAGTGAAGTGTGCTAAAGTATATTGTATAATGCAGAATTAAGGAAGAAGAAGGAACTATAATTACGTGTGATCAGCCAAGTGTTGAAGTTCATAATAAGTATAAAATTTAGCATAATTGTAAAGCAAAAGTGCTTATCTCGCTTCTCCTAGTAAGAAATAAACTCCAGGAAAGTATATAAGTTTCAATCATTATAAGATCACTCCCTTAACTACCCCCATTAGCTGCACCACCCCGAGAGAGTCGATCATCGTGCAAACCGAGGCAAAATTTAACGGTAGTAGATTCACCTCACCAGGTACGTGGGTCTACTCATATGTAGTAGAGTGAGTTTTACCAACGTCTTCAATCGGGCACCCAACGTCTGAGCTCACCGCATAAAGCGTCCCAAATGTGGTGCTAACGATAACACCGCAGGGTAGGCGAACTTTCTTGAAAATCTTCATGTCGCATCCTTGTAAGACACCAAACTTAAATACCAAGTTTGGTACTAAACGTACTTTTCGTTTTTGAGCTATGTTGTCCACAGACACACACACGCACACATATGGACCTTTTTCCAGAAATGCTTTTTTTAGATTAGGGGGACCAAAAACATGAATTTCGGGTGAAATTCAGGTATCGAATTACAATACCTTCTCTATACACTATGTACAAAGCACGTGTAGAGGAAGTAAAAATCTGATGTGTTCCTTTCACGTTCCATTCTGCAAAAGGTTATTGTTAGTAAACTTATTCGTCTGTCTACTTCATGCTAATCGAGATAAACATTAACAGAAATTGTCTTATTACTTGCTATCTTGTAAGAAGAAAAACAAATAAGTTAGTACAGTAGACTAAACCAATTGCCAAATCTTATAAAAGCTATTGATATGTGATTGAAAGTAGTTTTTCTGTGTAGCTGGGAGCTGAAAAATTCCCGTATCAGAAAAATTTAAGCATTCTAAAACTGAAATCAACAGCAAAGAATATCTCGAAAATGGAAAACTCGACAGGAAAATGTGCATTACACAAATTGTGTATTTTAACGAGATTTGCATTTTTGTATATTAACTTTCTGTCTATCTCTTACGATTCAAATTATGCAAAATTCATCCAGAATAAACAGGTCTTCAGACACTATATCCAGAAAATGCAAGATATATATTATACTTGCCGTGTAAATATATCTAAAATACGTTATTTTAATCAAATTTTAGAGTCATTTTTGAAAAAAAATCAAAGTTTTCCAATCTTTTTTCACGTAAAGCGTAGTTTAGGGTAGAGAGATTTTTCTCAAAATTTTTGTGTCGTATTCTTGAAAGTCACAAAACTGAAATACTGGGATTGGTCTCACTTCCATACGCACATATACATGAATATTTTTCTAAAAATGTTTTTTCTCGATTCAGCTGACTATAAAATGTATATTTCCGGTGAAATCTTGGTGTCGAATTTTTGAGCGAAATGCAATGCTTTTTCTACCTATATATCATGTACTAACTAGAGAAAGTAAAAATGTATTTTGTTGATATACCCTTGTTAATCGCTTTGCCTACTGTGTATAGTAAGCAGGGAACGTTAACGAAGCCTGCAGTGAGCTGACAACTCAGGTATATGAGCGACCTAGGCATAATCTCCGTGGAGTTTTCTAATAGGCTGGTGTCTATTTTATACACTAGACCCACTGCATACAAGGCCGGAACGGGACTATCGCTTTAGCATAGCGCAGTTCTTTAGTTCCCTTCTGCTTATAAGGAACTAAGTAATAAGAACATTCTGCTAATGTTTATCTCGATTAGTTTGTATAGAAAGAAGAATAATCTTTTATAAGAATCTTGTAGAGCATCTAGAGAAAGCCATGTTAGTGTAACACATCACATTCTTACTTTCTCTATACACACTATGTACATAGTGTATAGAGAAGATAGTGTATTACTCCCAAAAATTCGATACCAAAATTTCACGAAATACATATGTTTAGACTCCTCCTGAATCACAAAAAGCAATTTTAGAAAATGTCAATGTGTGTGTTTGTCTGTCTGTGTGTGTGCCCGTGGGCAGCATAACTCAAAAGCGAAAAGACCGTTAAATACCAAACTTGGTATTTAAGTTTGGTGTCTTCTAAGGATGCAACCTGAAGATTTTCAAGTAAATCCCTCTACCGCCAACTGCCATTTTCAAACCTTTTAATTTTCTCAAAACTGGCTCTAACGATTTTGATTAAAGTCGCATATATTTATTTAAGGACTTTACATTGCAAAGATCTTAAATTTTCTGAAAATAGCTTCTGAAGACAAGTTTATTCTGGATGAATTTTACGGAATGTTGCATAACTGGTAAACCGTAAGAGATAGGCAAAAACTAAACACACAAAAATGTAGAGCACGTTAGAACATACAATTTATATAACATACATTTTTTTCCTGGAGTTGATTGTTTTTTAGATATTCCTTGTTATTGGTTTCAGCTTTAAAATACTTTACTTTTCTCATATAGGTGTTTGTCAACTCCTGTCCATACAAACAAAGAACTTCAGTCACATAGCAACCAGCTTTTGACTATCACTTTAACCTATGGTACTCCCTTATTTCACTTCTACTTACAAGGAAACAAGTAATAAAAATATTTCTGCCAATGTTTTCTCGATTAGTATGAAATAAATAGTAGCATAAGGGTTTTAACAATAATTTGTTGCAGAGAGATAAAGTCCTGTGAATGGAACACATCAGTTTTTTTTTTTTTTTTCTTTTTTTTTTTTTCTTTTTTTTTGGAGTGTGGTATCTTCTCTACCTAACAGTCATGTACATGGAGAGAAAGTAAAAAAAGTATCTAAATTCTCAGATGAGTGTTCGTTATTATCTTTGCCTAAGTACCAGCCCAGTGACGTACAAGAAGCAATCTTGCGGAGAACCAAAAGGACCATTGGGATCAAGCTGTGATGCTCATGATAATGACTTCGCCGTGCGCTTCACAAAATAATGGCATCGTTCACATGCTTTCTTCATTATGCTCTAACCGCTTCTTCGTCTACACTGTGAAATGTTTTCGCTTATCACGAGCTACTACTGAAACTCAAATTTAAGTTTCATATTACACTTTTGTAACTAAGCAAAGAGAACCTCATATGTATCTTAGTCAGGATTACATGTCACTTGGAAAACCAAACAGGTGACACAAAGGAAGGGTAATGAACGACAGAGTGAGTGTGTTCAATTAAATATTGTAAACTCTCCAAGTATCGTAAGGGTCCACAGATTCTACAAATCTTTGTAAGACACAAAATAATAAGCAGTATTCAAAATCTGATGTGTTACACTCACATGACTTTCTCTAGCTCTTCTACAAACTTCATACATAAGATAATTCTCCTTTCTGCACCTTGCTAATCGAGGTACTCATTACCACAATGTTCTTATTACTTAGATCCGTATACGTTGGAAGAAAATAAGGCAATACACTAGGCTAAACCAATAGTCAAATGTTTCAAAAGCTGTCGTTACGCGATTGTCATTACAATTGGCTTCTTTTCTTGGCCAGGAATAGAACAAAAGAAAAACGTACACTCCCGGCTGAGAAAAGTATAAGTACTTGACAACTGAAACTAATAACAATGAGTACCTCGAAAACGGTAAGCTCCACGGGAGAAATGTATATGGCATAACTTGTGTATTTTAAAAAAGAAGACCTAAATTTTTTACATAGTAAGTTTTTGCCTATCTCTTACGGTTAACTAGTTATGCCATAATAAGCAAAATTCATCCAGAATAAACAGGTCTTCAGAAGCTACTCCCAGAAAATTCAAGATATACATTTTATTTGTTGGGTAAATATCTTTAATATATGATATTTTAATCAAAATCGTTAGAGCCATTTTTAAGAAAATCAAAATTTTCGAAAAAAGTTCCATGTAAAGGGTAGTTTAGGGTGGGGGGATTTTTCTCAAAATCTTCGTGTCGCATCTCTGGAAGATACTAAACTTAAATACCAAGTTTGGTATTTTAGCTACTTTTCATTTTTGAGTTATCATGTTTACAGAAACCGGACACACACACACGCGGACCTTTTTCTGAAAATGCTTGTTTTTGGATACAGGGGGTCCTAAAACATGTATTTCCCGGTGGTGAAATCTCAGTATCGAATTTTTGGATGGAATACAATACTTCTATATCTCAATGTACGTTGTACATATGGGGCTAGAGAAAGTAAAAATATATGACTATCTCTACATCTCAGTAATAAATTATTGATTATCAGCTTATTCTTCTAACCACTCATGTTAATCGACATAAAAAATAGCTGAAACAGTCTTACTACTATGTTCCTTAAAAGTAGAATGGAAATAATAAAATACATTAGGCCAAACATGTTCTAAAATGTGCTTGCTATAGAATTATAATCCGTTTCTTTGCGTGGCAAATATTTTAAAACTGAAACCAATAACAAGGAATATCTCAAAAACGATCAACTCCACGAAAAATATGTAACATATATTGTGTGCTTTAATTTGTTCTATATTTCTTGTTTAGTAGTTCTGCAAAATTCCGTAAAATTCATCCATAATAAAGCAGTCTTCAGTGGCTATTCCCTAAAAATTCAAGATATAACTATTATTTGTCAGATAAATATCTTTAATATACGACATTTTAATAAAAAATATTAGAGCATTTTTGAGATAATCAAAAATTTCGAAAAAAATTCTATGTAAAGGATAGTTGGGTGTGGGGGATTTTCTTGAACATTTTCGAGTGTCATCCTTGCAAGATACTAAACTTAAACACCAAGTTTGGTATTTAACTGTCTTTTCGTTTTTTACACAAACATACACACACACGCACGTGCACACATACACATTCAGACAAACAGACAGAAGCACACGGACCTTTTTCTTAAAATGCTTTTCTGGGGGTTCAGGGATACTGCAAACATGTATTTCCTGTGAAATCTCAGTATCGAATTTTTGGGTGCAATACAATAATTCCTTCTCTATACACTATGTACATAGTACGTAATGGAGAAAGTAATAATAAATGACTGGATGAGTGTATTTAATGAAATGTTAGTACACACACACACACACACACACACACACACACACACACACACACACACACTGCTCTCCATGTATCGTACGTAGGTTCCACAGACCGTACATCTTTTGTTAAGTACAAAATAATAAGCTATTTTAAAAAACATTTCATGTGAGTGTAACACATCAGATTTTGTTTTTCTAAAAATTGTTCTAACGATTAAAATACCAAATATTAAAACCATTTCTATCACAATGTATTTTGTAGTAGGTTTTACTCTAAGCCTTACGGTACGAAAAACCGTTAGTTAAATACCAAGCTTGGTATTTAAGTTTGGTATCTTCAAGTAAAACTCCCACCCCAAACTACCCTTTACATGGAAAAAAAATCGAAAAATTTTATTTTCTAAAAAATGGCTTTAAATATTTTGATTAAAATGTCATATATTAAAGATATTTACATGGCAAATAAAATGTATATTTTGAAATTTTCTGGGAATAGCTTCTAATTCAGAATAAATGTTGCTTAAATTTGCGTACTGTATATCCTGAATTTTCTAGGAATAGCTTCTGAAGGCCTGTTTATTCTAGATGAATTTTGCATTAATAGAAAGCCGTAAGAGATAGACAAAAACTTACCACACGATTAATGTAGATCTCGTTAAAATACACAATTTATGTGACTCTTTTTCGTGATATTGCGCCTTTACGAGATAGATTTTGTTATTAATTTAAGTTTTAAAATAATTCATTTCAATCCCATTGCAACCACTATTGAAACATTGGACTGTCGGTTTAGCCTGGTGTATTCCTTTATTTCCGTTATACTTATAAGTAATAGGACTATTTCTGCTAATGTTTATATAGAAGAGTAAGCTTTTTTAGGAATATATATTTGGTAGATTAACGTCCTATAGCGTGGTCGGTCATATGGGACGATGAATAAAATTGGTGAAACGATGCTCAAATGATCTCGGGGTCCATGGAATTTAAAGTTGCTCGACTTTTGTCTCCTCAGGATAAGGGAAAAGCCCCAAAAAACCTTACCCGGGTAACTCACCCTAAGCGAGATTCGAACACACACTTTTGCATGTGAGGCAGACACGCTACCACCACACTACCGAGGCGGGCTAGGAATAATTTGTTACAAAGGTGCAGAGCAAGTCATGTGGCTGGACCTCATCAGATTTTTCTAAAGCTCCTTTCCCCAAAACGTGTATTTCTTGTAGTATTACTGTATTTAATGTAAATACTCTTTTACCTACTTGCGGTAGAGAAAGTAAAACCTGGTTTAAACATTTTCCTGCAGCAACAACGATACGAAGAGTGAGCGAAAGTTGAGGGCGGATGGCACCGATACAGTGTGAAGTTTCCCGGATGTTGTATCGACCTGTAGGGGAGAATACTCACAGAGCAAGATAATTCGGAACCGACAAGCATTACGACAACACAGATGTACTTCTAAATTAATTATTTGCCGAGGTGGAACAGAAATGGATGAGTTCTGCTACTACAAATATAATCAGGGACTGTCTCTTTCTCATACGGTTTCCTGTCGTGTCGACTAAAGTCAATTACAACATTTAGCACGTAACATATTGGGCCTGAAATACGCGAAGAGCCCTTTTAGAGTCAGTCGTAAAGCTTTTTTTTACTTTCTCTATACGAACTATGTACATAGTGTAAAGAAAAGGTATTGAACTCCATCAAAAAATTCGATACCGAGATTTCACCGGAAATATGTGTTTTCGGGTCCCTTTTATCTAAAAAAAGTATTTTCAGAAAAAGGTCCGTGTATGTCCGTGTGTCCGTGAACACAATAACTCAAAAACGAAAAGTCTGTAAAATACCAAACTTGGTATTTAAGTTTGATCTCCTCCAGGAATGCGACACGAAGATTTTGGGAAAAATCCCCGCAATCAAAACTACACTTTACTCGAAAATTGTGATTTTATAAAAATGGCTATAACGATTTGGATTAAAATATCGTATATTAAATATATTTACCCGACAAGTAAAATGTATCTTTTGAACTTTCTGGGAATAGCCTCTGAAGACTACTTTATTCTGAGTGAATTTTCCGGAATTTTGTATAACAGCCAAACCGTAAAAGATAGACAAAAACTTACCACACAAAAAATGTAGAACACATTAAAACACACAATTTATACTGTATACATTTTTTTCTTTTAGTTAAGCGTTTTTGAGATATTCCTTGTTTTTGTTTTTAGGGTCGAAAATCTTAACGTTTCTCATACAGGAATTTGTCAACTCATGTCCATACAAACAAAGGAACTTCAGTCACATATTGACCAGCTTTTGACTATTGCTTTAACCTATGCAACTCCCTTATTTCCTTTCTACTTACAAGGAAGAAGGTAATAAGCCTATTTCTGCTAATTTTTCTAGATTAGCATGAAGCATAAACTTTTTAAGAATAATTTGTTGCAGGGATATACAGAAAGTCATGTGAATGGTACACATCAGATTTTTTTTTTTAATTTCTCTAGCCGTGTAGGTACAATGTACATGATGGTTATAGAAGGTATTGAATTTCACCCAAAAATTCGATACCGAGATTTCACAGGAAATACATGTTTTAGGGTACTCTAAATACCAAAAAAAAAAAAATAAATAAACAGGTGAAAAAGGTCCGTGTGACTGCCTGTGGACAGCATAGCTCAAAAACAAAAAGACGGTTAAATACCGAGCTTGGTATTTACGTTTGATATCTTCGACATGAAGATTTTAAAGAAAATCACCCCACCCCCAATTACTCTTTACACAGAACTTTTTTCAAATTTTTTGATATTCTCAAAAATGGTGCTAACGACTTTGATTAAAATATCGTATACTAAATATTTAGGTGACAAATAACATGCATATCTTGAATTTTCTGGGAATAGCCCCTGAAGACTACTTTATTCTGAATACATTTTACGGTAATTTGCGTAACTGCTAAACCGTAAGAGATGGACAAAAGCTTGCCACACAGAAAAGAAAAGCGCAGAGCATGTTAAAGCATACAATTTATGTTATACACATTTTTTCGTGGAGTTGGTCGTTTTTTTAGATATTTCTTGTTTTTGATTTCAGCTTGGAAAAACGTATACTTTTCTCAGAGAGGAATTTGTCAACTCGTGTCCATAATACAAAAGGACTTCGGTCACATAGCAACCAGCTTATGGTAATTACTTTAACCTATGGGATAAGAATAATAAACTATTTCTGCTATGTTATACTCCAATTGAATGAAATAAATGGAAGTATAAGCTTTTTAACAATAACTTGTTGCAGAGATTTAGAGAAAGTCATGTGAATGAAACACATCAGATGTTTGTTCTTCTCTAGCACCTTATGTAGCACTTAATGTTTAGTGAAATTATTGTATTGGACCCAAAAATTCGATACCATTTTCAGAAAAAGTCTGAAACCAAAAAACGAGAAATATCTCAAAGGCGATCAACTCTACGATAAAAATGCATATATCTTAAATTGTGTATTTTAATGTGCTGTACATTTTATGAGTGGTAAGTTTTTGTCCATTTCTTACGGTGTAGCAGTTATGCAAAATTCCGTAAAATGCATCCAGAATAAAGTAGCCTTCAGAGGCTATTCCCTGAAAATTCAGGACATACATTTTATTTTTCCGGTAAATATCTTTAATATACGATATTTGAATGAAAATCGTTAAAGCCATTTTTCAGGAAATCAAAATTTTCAAGAAATGTTAAATGTAAAGGTTAGTTTGGAGTGGGGGAGTCTTCTCTAAATCTTCGTGTCGCCTCCCTGGAAGATAAAAGACTTAAATACCAAGTTTGGTATTTTATCTCCTTTTCGTTTTGAGTTATCGTGTTTACAGACACACGGACACACACGGGCCTTTTTGTGAAAAAAAAATGCTTTTCTTTTGGGTACAGGGTACCCTAAAGCATATATTTCCGGTGAAATCTCGTTATCGAATTTTTGGGTGGAGTGCAATACCTTCTCTGTACACTAAGGTACGTGTAGAGAAAGTAAACATAGGAGGCATTATATATTGACTGGCCTTCGTATGTTTTCTAGATGTCTTGGTATTGCTTAGGGGGAACAACCTGGGTTATAATGAAGCAACATTAGTTGCCAAATCTAATAGCAAAAGCTTATTGAAAATTTTTAGGTTCAGATATGATAATGCTATGTTTCTTGCGCGAGTTCTTGGGAAAATCTCCTTACAGGCAAAGGAAGTTTGTGGCAGCCTGTTGCTGACGTTAAAACACAGGGGTTTCTCTCCTTCTCTCTGAACACTGAGGACAGAATAGTTTTTCGCGTTGTGTCTGTCGGTGACAGCATCTTTTCCACAGCGGGCCCATTAAAATTTCACCGGAATATTCTGACACGCCATGCAGTAATCCTCGCACAGGAAAGAAAGCTTTTCGTATCTCCTTTGAGGATATCAACCTGCCGCCTCGTGCTGCATTCTATGGCGAAAAAGAACCAACCAGAGTGGCTGAATGCATGATCAGCAAACCTGAATGCCAAAGCATGAATATACACCATCAACCACACCTCTATATGATAAAAAGAATTTTAAAAAATCTTGTGTGCTCCATTCATTTGACTTTCTCTACATCTCTACAATAAACTATTGTTGAAAAACTTATCCTTCTATTTACTTAATTATAATCGGGGAAAAAATAAGCAGAAATATTCTTATATCTTGTTTCTTTGTAAATAGAAGGGAAATAAGGAAATACCATAGATTAAAGTGGTAGTCCAAAGCTCGTTGTTATATAACTGAAGTTCCTTTATAATTTCAGTCGTTAACAAATTCCCGTATGAGAAAAATGTAAGTTTTTACTTTCTCTAGCCCCATATGTACAATGTACATAGGGATAGAGAAGTACTGCATTCCCCCCAAAAATTCGATACCGAGATTTCACCGGAAATACATATTTTAGGAACCCATGTATCCAAAAAAAGCATTTACAGAAAAAGGTCCGTGTGTGTGTGGGTGTCCGTGTGTCTGTGAACACGATAACCCAAAATCGAAAAGTAGCTAAAATACCAAACTAGATATTTAAGTTTAGTATCTTCCAGGGATGCGACACGAAGATTTTAAGAAAAATCCCACCACCCCAAACTACCCTTTACATGTAACTTTTTTTCGAAAATTTTGATTTTCTTAAAAATGGTTCAAACGATTTTGATTAAAATTTCGTATATTAAAGATATTTACACGACAAATAAAATGTATATATTGAGTTTTCTGGGAATAGCTTCTGAAGACCTGTTTATTCTTGATGAATTTTGCTTAATTTGGCATAACTAGTAAACCGTAAGAGATAGACAAAAACTTACTATACAAAAAATTTAGGTCTTGTTAAAGTACACAAGTTATGTCATATACATGTTTCTCGTGGAGCTTACCGTTTTCGAAGTATTCATTGTTATTAGTTTCAGTTGTGAAGTACTTGTACTTTTCTCAGACGGGAGTGTGCGGTTTTCTTTTGCTCTGCTCCTGGGCAAAAATAAAGAAGCGATTTGTAATGGCAATCGCATAACGACAGCTTTTAAAACATTGGACTACTGGTTTAGCCTAGTGCATTCCCTTATTTTCTTCCTACTTATACGGAACCAAATAATACGAACATTGTGCTAATGAGTACCGCGATTAACAAGGTGCAGAAAGAAGAATAATCTTATGTAAGAAGTTTGTAGAACAGCTAGAGAAAGTCATGTGAGTGTAACACATCAGATTTTTTAAAGCTGAAACCAATAAGATGGAACTTTGTCAACTCTGTTCATACAAACAAAGGAACTTCAGTCACATAGCAACCAGCTTTTGTGTATCACTTTAACCTATGGTACTCTCTTATTTCGCTTCTACTTACAAGGAGACAAGTAATAATACTATTTCTGCTAATTTTTTCTGGATTAGCAGCAAGTAAATAGAAGCTTAAGCTTTTTAACAATAATTTGTTGCATTGATATTGAGAAAGTCATGTGAATGGAACACTTCAGATGTTGTCCCAATGTCTTACAGTTTTTGTCTATTATTTTATTTATATCAGATTTCCTATAACTTTTTCACCATACACCTTCTTTGCTCAATTTCTCAGTTTTCTTACAATAAAAAATTATATGTTGAACGTCTTCCATTACGTGTGGGTATCAGGTGCTGATAAGTCGGTGTTAAAGCAAAGCAGGTTATCAGAATGTCTTTAAAACTGCTGTCCGAGTATAGAAATAACGTTTTTAGCAGCTCGTTGCTAGCGTTCTCCAGATTTAATGTCGCAAAATTTGTAAAATCTGAAACTAATCACTTGACAGTGTGAATTGAGCTTTCATTAAATACGTTCTGAGTTATTTAGCCTACTCTGGTGACGTAATGTGTAACGCCGGAAGCTGCTAACCCAAAGGTCATAAGCTCGATTCCTGGCATAGAGTAATTTTTTATTATCATTTTTTTCATTCCAGACGAAGTGCCGCGATATGTGGCGCACTGGCACTTCAGAAACTTCAAAATGTCAGTAAACACGCCATAAGTCTCCTATATCAAATTACTTCTTTAAGTAATCTACATATTCTGTGAAAATATTTCGGTATAGTTCATTAACACCCTGTATATCTTTCTATTTACCAACTATTGTATCTATGTACCATGTCCTCCCATTTATTTAAATAAAATAAAATGGTCCGTGTGTGTGTGTGTGTGCGCGCGCGCCCGCATCCGTCCATCGCCCAAATTTTGTCTAGAAGTGCTCTTCTTTCTCGAGAGGAGAGGTTCAGGGAACCGCAGAATAATCCTTAATAGTTTGCAGCGCTTCTTGTCGGTATAAGTGTACTTTATATTTGCTGCGTCTTAAGGTGTCGCAGTATATATTTAGTTATTGGTTTTTGGCTATAAGTCTCAGTCATTAAAATATTACATTCGGGAGAACACTGATGCGACTCACTCGGGATGGGATATGAGTACGCTGTTGTAAGTAAAAACTGTGGTTTCCTGCTTCAAAATTTGAACGTTTATTACCTTAATTACATATATAGATTAATTAACGTACAAGCACCAACATACATACACATTACTCTCGGCTCCTAACTTTCAACTAACTATGTACTTAACTTTGGTCAGTTAGGTTTCGTTAAACTAAGTTAGTAATGCCGGAATGCCGGAACATTTTCACATATTCTGACGCAGGTTCCTTCTTTGAGGAATCTAATTGAGCTCTTGATTGTTTGTCAAAATCTGGGGTTACACTGGGTGAAAGAAAATGTATTAAATTCCTTGTAGTATGTGCTTCATAGAAGCATTACAAACAAAAATATCTAATGACATTTCGTTCTTTGATCAGTCGATTCCGAAAAAAAACTAGATGGTTTTTGTTCCTAATTGGATGTGTAATTCCACAAGAATGTATAAATATAATAGTTTCTTACTTGTAAGATGCGTACAGTAACGAAGGTATTTCTAACATTAGCTTCGGGAGGAATTATGGGAGATATCATGGAGTTTCGAAATAATCACTTAAAAGAATGAAAAAAATATTCCGAGTGGCGTTGTCAGACGTGAAGCAATGAGGCAACGCTCAGGTTGCTCAGATATCTGAATCGGCTTCTGAATGTAAACAGGTCGGTCGCTTGCAAACACGACGCAGGTTGGTGTAATGTTTTTGGAGATAATGAGATAACCTGCATTCTGATTGGGCTACACTACTGTGGTAGCAGCAGTAAGGTGTGTTTGTTTATGTACTGACCTAGCAGCGTTGCCAGCTTGTCTGTCTCTTGTTTTCGACAAAATTGAAATATCTCCTTATGAAATGGTCAGAGACAAAAACGTAAGATACAAAATATATTCTAAATACTCAGATCTATCACTGATTTAAATTAATGTAATGATCGGTATAGACTTGTGAGTTACCATTTTGGATTCTCCCTCAGTTTCCAACGTTTCGGTTGCGCTCCGAGCCACGTGTGATGTGACCAGCAGACAATGAAGATTACTGGGACTATACAGGGTGTTTCAAAAATACGGGGCACAATTTCAGGTATGTATTTCCCACATGTAGACAATCAAATTAGTTCATTATAACATGTGTCCGGAAATGCTTCATTTCCGAGTTATAGCCTTCACAACATTGAAATTCACTGGAACGTTTTTCTTTCCGCAGGTTGTTATCATTACAGAAGATGTTCAAAATGTCCACCTCCTGCTTGAATACAGACCTCACATCGATGTCTCATTGACCTGCGAACACGAGCCTAAACTCCAGGATTATTGCGTATGTCCTCACAACTTGCCACAATCCGATTCCGAAGGGATTCCAAATCCGGCACCGGAGACGAATAAATCAATGATTTTAAATGGCCCCACAAGTAGAAATCGAGAGGGTTCAGATCAGGTGAGCGTGGAGGCCAAGCAATTGGGCCACCTTTCTTATCCATCGATCAGGAAACCTTCGATCCAAGTACCGGCGAGCCGTTAGACTGAAGTGTGCAGGAGCGCCATCATGCAAGAAGTGAATGTGTTGATGATTGATCAGTGGAGTGTCTTCGAAAACGTCAGGTATGGTGTTTTCCAGGAAGTTTGTGTACGCCTGCCCCGTAATTCTGTTTACAAGTACATGGGGTCCAACTAATCGATCACCAATGATACCGGCCCACATGTTGAGGGAGAACGCACCTGGTGATGAGATCCAACAGTTGCACGTGGGTTTTCATGCGACCATACATGCTGATTGTGGAAATTTGCTATGCCATCTCTTGTGAACTGTGCTTCATCTGTAAATAATACGACGGCAGAAAAGTTCGGATTTACCCCACACTGCTGCAAGAACCACTGACAGAACCTAACTTGTGCAGGGTAATCTGCTGGTGACAGTGCCTGTACACGTTGCAAATGATAAGGATACAATTGATACTCGTTCAACAGTCTCCGACAGTCGTATGAGGAACATTGACTTGCAACGCTAACCGTCGTGTGCTGATAGAAGGAGTCCTGTCCACAGCCTCCAGAATCTCCTCCTGCACTTCTGGAGTTGTAGATCTTGGTCATGCCCTTCCCAAACCAGGAGAGTGAATGTTCCATACTCGTACAGACGGGAATGGAGACGTACAAATGTCTTCCGATCTGGACATTGTCGCTGTGGGTACCTCTCCTGGTACAAACGACGAGCCAACGCAGTATTGCCGTCTGGAGTTGTAGATCTTGGTCGTGCACTTCACAAACCAGGAGAGGTAAATGTGCCATACTCGCAAAGACGGGAATGGAGACGTACAAATGTCTTCCGATCTGGACATTGTCGCTGTGGGTACCTCTCCTGGTACAAACGACGAGCCAGCGCAGCACTGCCGTCCGCCTTACCGTACATGAAGTGTATCTCTGCCAGCTCTTGATTTGAATACATGTCGCACAGTCTTAACGCCTAAAGAACACTGAATGTAACCTTCCTCAGAATGAACTATCAGAGCGCCCTCCTAATGTCTCCTTTGACGGCAAAGACCTGCGGAAAGAAAAACGTTCCAGTGAATTCCAATGTTGTAAAGGCCATACCTCGGAAATGAAGCATTTCCGGACACATGTTATAATGAACTATTTTGATTGTCTTCATGTGGGAAATACATACCTGAAATTATGCCTCGTATTTTTGAAACACCCTGCATATTAAAAGTTTATTCCCTGTTACTTGGACATAATTTCTTATTGCACTAAAATCCTAAAAGTTACTGAGCGAACTAACAAAGGGTACCTGCATAGCCCAAAAGGTTTTCCTCCCAAAATAAGCTAGACTTTACAAACGTTTTAAAAGGTTTCTTAAACTAAATATTATCTTCCCTATACACTTATCATATAAATAACATTTATCACAACAAGATAATTATGCTTCATTTATATATATTCACACATGGAAAGAATATGTCTCAAATACCTATCGTATGTATGGACTTGAATGCTGCAACTCTGCTACGGATACTCCCGTCTGAGAACAGTATAAGTACTTCACAACTGAAACTAATAACAATGAATACCCCGAAAACTGTAAGCTCCACGAGAAAAATGTATATGACATAACTTGTGTATTTTAACAAGACCTAAATTTTTTGTAGAGTAAGTTTTTGTCTATCTCTTACGGTTTACTATTTATACCAAACTAAGCAAAATGCATTCAGAATAAACAGGTCTTCAGAAGCTATTCCCAGAAAGTTCAAGATATACATTTTATTTATTAGGTTAATATCTGTAATATATGATGTTTTAATCAAAATCGTTAGAGCCATTTTTAAGAAAATCAAAATTTTCGAAAAAAGTTCCATGTAAAGGATAGTTTGGTGTTGGGGGGATTTTTCTCAAAATCTTCGTGTCGTATCCCTGGAAGATACTAAACTTAAATACCAAGTTTGGTATTTTAGCTGCTTTACGTTTTTGAGTTATCGTGTTCACAGACACACGGACACAGACACACACGGACCTTTTTCTGAATTTTTTTTTTGATACAGGGGGTCCTAAAATATGTATTTCCGGTGAAATCTCGATATCAAATTTTTGGATGGAATACAATACTTCTCTACCCCTATGTACCTTGTACATATGGGGCTAGAGAAGGTAATAAAAAGACAAAGACGTTCAAATACATCAATTTAAATTTACAGCACAGAGTACACCTTTTTCAAAGGCATAAATGTACCCTGATATAGTAGATGAATGCACTTAAAAGAAATATGTACACATAATAATACACACAATATATAAAACGATAACACAGAAATGAGCTAAATATATGTATGTAAAACATTGTAGTCACCCTTCTTCTCTATTGGCAGCCACCTCAGATCTCGGCTGTCTTGCCTTAAGTATAAATTTACCTAGCCCGTCCACGTCTTCCATGCCTGCCAGTAGCGTCCAACCTACTTCTTTCCCATTTGCCAAGATGTGCGTCTATGACTCTTCGTCCTCACAAATGGGACAGCTTCTCGTACCATACTCGTCAGAAATGTTCGTGCTCCTCCATGCTCCTAGTCTAATCCACGCGAGCCCCTCTCTAATGAGTTTGGTACCTGTTTTGTTGTATTGCTCCATACCGCACTCCGATAAGGAGCAATGAAGCATCTCTCCTTCCTTTAATGTGAGAAACAAAACCACACTATGCAGCCAATATTATCGGGGTTGATGACAATACATTTTAAGCATACTATATGAAGAATAAATCTTGCACAATAATGTATAACGACGTCTCCATCTTGTTCCATTATTCTCCGGTCCTGCTGGTAATGTAGATGCCAGTATACCATCTCAGTGCATTAGCTTCCAAACTGCTCATTTCTATTCCAACTTGGTCTTTGCATGTTTGCATTCTTTTCTTTGTCGCTCTGTTTTATTATCCTTTTCTTTCCATTTTCGAGATGTCATTTGATGCCATTTGTCTTCCTTGAAAGAAGAAAGAGTACGTGAACAAGATCTGCAAGAAAGAACATAGGAAAAACGTAAAGAAAGGTCTGAAAGAAAATCAGGTGTTTTCAATCAAGAGTAACAAAGCAACTCTCTTCTCTTCTTGCTCACGTAGATACAGCCCCTGTAAACAGCTGGAGAGACTTGAAAATATCAAGGAGGTTTTCCGCTGTTTGCCAAACTTCTTTACGCCCACATTTATTTTCAAAATTGTCCATTTTCCATCCCAGTGCAAAGCCTTTGGCCCATAAACCCATGCTTTGGAAGACAGTGACAAAATGTGTTCCAGTCACAGGATTTTTCTACCTGTTCTGTTAACATTTTGATCTTACAAAAGATTATGTTATGCTGATCGAGATAAATTAACAAAATTGACTAATTCCTCCCTTCTTTGTGAGTAAAAGCCAAATGAGGGAACTACATTATGCTAAAGCGATAGTTAAATATTTTAAATGTTGTTCACTATGTGAAACAATTAAAATTTGGCACCCGGTGCATGCCCAAGAGTAAAACAAAAGAGAGGTGAAATGAAAAATTGACATTCCGTGAGAAAAAAATTTAAATATTTTAAAATTGAAACCAGCTATATCACAAAATGTTATCTCTAAAAAAATGTATATTACATAAATGTGTGTATTAACCAGATCTACATTTTTTGTGGAGTAAGTTTTTGTCCGATTCTCACGGCTTGCCGGTTGGAAAATTGTCAAACAGAATTAAGATGATTTCAGAGGTTCTCCTCAGAAGATTCAAGATATGCATATCATTTGTATGAAAAAGTCTTATACATATGTATTTTAATCAAAATTGTAAGGGGCATTTTTGATAAAATCAAAATTTAAGAAGAGTGTTCCCTGTAAAGAGTAGTTTGGAGTGGGGGGTTTTCTTGAAAATCTTCGTGTGGGATCCTTGGAAAATACTCAACCTAAATGCCCAGTTCGGTATTAAACCGACTTTTTGGCCAAACACACACACACACAGACGCACACATACACACCCAGACATGTTTCTAAATTTTGGGGGGGAATCACGTGGTCTCAAAACATGTATTTTCGTTGATATTTTTGTATCGAATTTTTGGGTATATTACAATACCGTCTCTATACCCAATGCATATAGTACCCGTAAGGATAGTAAAAAGCTGTTCACTATACGAAACAATTGAAATTCGGTTCTCAGCGCATGGCCAAGAAAAAAAACAGAGATGTGTAACGAATGATGACATCCCGCTAAATAAGAATTTAAGTATTTTAAAATCGAAACCAATAATAAGAAAAATCTAACAAAAGGTTATCTCTAAAAAAAATGTGTATAACAAATTATGTGTATGAACGCTATCTACGTTTTTTATCTAGTAAATATTTGTCTATCTCTTACGGTTTAACCGATATGCAGAATTCTGAAAAAAATTCAGCCACACTGCGAGATGTAACAGATCTTCCGGGAAAACAAATCTCGATGTTTCTCCAGGCTTCGGTTTCCAGTATCTTCTGCTAGTTTTCATTTTATTGTCTATTTTCTCCATTGCGGTTTTTAATTTTCTGTCTAGCTTCATTTCGGACATCACATTTTTCATCATCTCCTTCTCGGTGTAAGTATCCCACTCCTGACACCAATGTAACAAATGTCCTTATTGACTCCATTAGTTACAAGTTCAGTCTTTGATGCACTGCTGCAAATAATTAACTCGACGTTAGACAGTTAACTGTTTATGTTGTAGTCTTCCATGGCTCGCGTCTCACTGCACGCTAACACTCCAGTCACAATTCTACAGTTCACAACTCACTGCAATTTCCCGTCCTTTTTATAGCAAGAGAATGACGTCATAGACTTTCTGGAAACCAGCAGAAGATACTAAAAATTGAAACTTGGAGAAACATCGAGAGCATTCAACTGCGATGTCTTACGTTCCAACATTTGCATACCAGAGCGAACCTTAGAGCGGTCACGTACACGGACGTCATAGTCATACTAATTGTACATTTCTCAAACAGGAAGTCGTTATTCTTTTTCTTTTGTTTACTCCTGATCATGCAAAGAGTACCAAATATTGTGACATATATAGATTTAGGGGGAACATTGAGTCATCACTGGGGCAGTAGCACAAATGGAAGCAATAAAACATGCATCTATAAAAATATTAATGCAATGTAATAAGAAGATAGGAAGTTAATTATAACAAAGTAATTTACACATTGAGTTTCTATGCCCTATGTCTGAGATGGTAGTACCCCGGGACAGATGATGGAAGTGGCCTGAGTTAGATGCTATGGGCGGATAGGCTCCAGATCTCTACTCTCTTCCATACTCCTGAATACCATAGCTACGACACACCTTAAGTTAAGTAGATATATTGAGTAGACCGCCTACATACAGGAAGAAACAAACACGGAATGTTATTATGCCCACACATGTCATGATTTAACAGAGAAAATTATCCAATATATGCTGACTTAATATGCCGAGTAGTCCAAAAACTGTTTAACAGTCCATAACTTGCCAACTAATGGGCGGAAACATCTTATTTTTGGTAGTGTAATAGTTTGTAGTTTCAGCAATCGCCACACAAGCGGTGTCTGATGACACCAGATACGTGAGCATTCTTTTGTTGTTAGTTGCTTAAGTAAATATGGCTGGCGCAAGGCTTACATTCGATGAACGAGTCAGTTTTGAAGTGGTGCATTAGCTACGAAAACATCAGTGAGGTTCAACGCCAGGGGCAAAATGAATATGAAACATAGTTACAGACACGTTTAACAATTGCGCGCATTTGAGACAAGTTTGAAGTTGATGGCTGTGTTACAGATGTTCAGAAAAACGATCTGGACAACCTGTAATAGCAACAAGTCCAGCGAAAGTCTTTTCTTCCAACAAGATAGTGCACCAGCCCACTATCACAATCGTGTCAGGGAGTATCTCAACCAAAATCTACCTGCACGATGAATAGGCCGAAGAGGTGCTGTAGAGTATCCACCACGTTCCCCAGACTTAACGCCTCTGGATTTTTACATATGGGGAACATTAAAGGATGTCGTTTATGAACAAAAGCCACGCACATTGGATAATATACGAGAATGAATCGTACACTCATGTGCTGATTTCCAACTGAGCACGTTGCAGTCTGTAGTTCGTGCTGCAGTTCGGCGGCATCGTCTGTGTATGGATGTTAATTGTGACCATTTCAAACACCTAGAGTGATTTCAGTAAATTGGACTTTCAGCTACACTTTCACAAAAAGTGGGACGATTCCGCCAATTAGTTTGCAAGTTATGGACCGTTAAACAGTGTATACAATTTTTGGACCAGTATCACACCAGTTGAAGTAATGGTTTTAAGTAATTTGCTGAGAAAATGGCATTTACGCCACAATATCAATCACAGAGCATAATTTCTTTTGGGAACTCTTATGGAAAGAGTAGATTGTGATTTTTATGTTTGATAAAGATAAATTTTGGTTGTAGATATTCATAAACTTGATCTGTTTGACTTTTAAAGTCTTACATGACCTGAGTTTAAACTGTTGAAAACACCTCTCTTATTAAGACCTTTACGAAGATGAATATATCCTAATAAAAGCCCCAGCTTTAGCCTAGTGTGTTTTAAAGTCTAATGATAGTTTTTTCATAGGGAAGAATAACTATAAAACAGACATAACAGAAACAGAACGTCAGCCATGTGGTATTTCTCACTTTAACTTGCAGATATTTCAACTTTAAGGTGAAGTAATGGAGTGCCGGAAGCCTCATTATTTTGCAGTTGAAGCTGGGAGTGTTATGCAACACAACGGATGGCCAGTCTGAGGCTAGAGGCACAGGAATGCCAATAGCTGTTCCGTTGGGCAGGGTTTGCGCTGAGAAAGATAAATGATCCACGCACGTGGTATAGGAAGAGACGGGTGTTGTGAAGCAAACAAAAGTTTAACAAGTGAGGTTCCCGCGATCGATTCCCCACCCTCACACTTGACTTGGTTGGTCAGCCTATTTGTCTCTGGCTGTGGCAGGAAGAACGTTCCAAATCCTCGCTTATTGCTGCTTCTTGGTCAATTCATCAAATGTTGCTGCTTTCTATAGGCAACTCAGGTCCCAGTTCACTGCACTGCTATTGACGTCATAAGCTCGTGGATATTAACCCGTCTCGCTATGCCACAACAAACCAAACAGTTAATCCTTACAAAAGTGAAGAGTGGGGTACTCACCTGAGTCATAGCAACGTAACGGCCTTCTTACTTTCTCTAGCACGTATGTACAACTTAAAACTAAAAAGTAAAATAAAATAAAAATCAGTATAGTAATCCTGGTCCCTAATTTATTAAACCAGGGCTAATATTTAAGATATTTTATACTCATTGAACTTAACCTTTAGACACACATCATTATTTACTGATAAATTTAAATTATCATAATTGTGAATATAAATATAAAATTAAAATCTGATGTGTTCCATTCACATGGCTTTCTCTACATCTCTGCAACAAGTTATTGTTAAAAAGCTCATGCTTCTATTTACTTCATGCTAATCGAGAAAAAAAATAGTAGATATTGTCTTATTACTTGCTTCCTTGTAAGTAGAGGCGAAATAAGGGAGCACCATAGGTTAAAGTGATAGTCAGAAGCTGGTTGCTATGTGACTGAAGTTCCGTTGTATGGACAGGAGTTGAGAAATTCCTGTATGAAAGATGTGTACGTTTTTAAAGCTGAAATCAATAACAGGAATATCTAAAAAACGATCAACTCCATGAAAAAAATGTAAATGACATAAATTGTGTGCTTTATTGTGTTCTATATTTTTTGTGTAGTAAGTTTATGTCTGTCTGTTACGGTTTAACATTTATGCAAAATTCAGTAAAAACAATTCAGAATAAAGAGATCTTTTAAGGCTATTCCCAGAAAATTAAAGATATTCATTTTATTTAGCAAGTAGATATCTTAAATATAAGGGATTTTAATAAAAATCGTTATACCCATTTTTTGAAAAATCAACTTTTTCGAAAAAAGTTCCATTTAAAGGGTAGTTGGGGGTGGCGGGATTTTCTTGAAATCTTCGTGTCGCATCCTTGGAAGATACCGAACTTAAATACAAAGTTTGGTTTTTAACGGTAATTTCTTTTTTGAGCTATGCTGCCCACAGACACACACACACACACAGACACACATGGACATTTTTCTAAAAATTATTATTTTGGATTTAGAGAGTCTCAAAACATATATTTCAGGTGAAATCGATATCGAATTTTTGGATGCAATAATACCTTCTCTACACACTATGTACATGTTACGTATAGAGAAAGTAAACATATAAAAAGTTAAGAGTATAGCTTTAAGGGGACCAGGCAGTGTAAACATATAGAAATTACACCTTAAGTGAGTTGAATTACCAATGCTCTTAAAGTATTCAATTGTTTTTTCAGAAATTTGTATGAATTATTCTATTATTCTTGAAAATTATTTCAAACGGTTATTTGCATTAATGGCTTATGTGGTTGAGTCTATAAAATTATTTCATTCAGCAGAAAAGTAAGAAAACTTAGTCTTAAAACATGTGAATTCATGTACTTTTTTCTCTTATAGTGCTTGCAATACATAATCACACTTTTGCATGATTGTTGTTAGAATAATAGTCTATTCTCTGAACCTCAATTATGTAGCTATGATACAATTTCAATAGAAATTAAAAAAGAAATATATTTGCGAATTCGGAAAAGTAAAAATGTGGAAAATTTGCAACGTTGTCACTTTCTTAATATGATCAATATATACTATAACATCACGAATGTGGTTCAGAAAGTTTTAACTTTGTGTTGCATATATGTGCAGCTTTCCAGCTCTCATAGTTTTTGACAAAAAGATACATAAGTATCAAAAAATTCCGTTTTGAGAAAACGAATTTAAAGATACAAATATTCTAAAAAGGGGCATTGCATGGCTGTTTTAAAGAAACGCAGACTAGCTTATAAATTATATTTAAATTGATTAAAATACTCTTAACCTCCCAAAAGTACACTTTTTCTGAAACTAGAAATAATAGAGGTTTTATTGATGTCTAAAACAAAAAAAACAAAAAAAAAAAAAACGTTATTTCTTGCCATTTAATAGCACCTAGTCCCCTTAAACAAATAAAAATATTAATAACATCCTATACTATAATAAATAATAAACATCAAACACACATCATACAAAACTATTATTAACTAACACAAACAGTTACTGTGCTTCTAACCAACAATAAAAAATATATAAAATCATATTACCAAACGTATTTTGTTTTAAATTTAATTTTACTAAAATATAATAGGCTATAATTAATCTATTATATTTTATTTATTAATTTTTAAATTATTTCTTTTACAATGCACGTAAGTGAAAAAATTTCCGTTTGTCATTGTGGGTCGTATAGCTCGAAAAGTCCGTTAAATACCAAACTTGGTATTTTAGTTCAGTATCTTCCAAGAATGCGATACAAAGATTAAAAAGAAATCCCTCACCCATAACTACCCTTTGAAAATTAACTTTTGCTGTCTCAAAAATGCCTCAAATGATATTTATTAAATTACATTGTTACATCACAAATAAAAAGTATATTTTGAAATAAGAACTGAAGCTTTCCTGGCGACGTGTTAATTCAAAATCTTCTCGGGCTCCTAGCCAGGTAAAAACTTGGCTTGACACCAACGTTTCGAAGAAGTGCATCTTCCTCGTCTTCAGGGTGAACTGAAGACGAGGAAGATGCACTTCTTCGAAACGTTGGTGTCAAGCCAAGTTTTTACCTGGCTAGGAGCCCGAGAAGATTTTGAATTAAAGTATATTTTGAATTTTCTGGGAATAACCTCTGAAGACATTCTGCTAATTTTTATGTCAGTCAGTATAGGACAGAGAGAAGAATACTCTTTTGTAAGGAAAGGCTTATTTTTGAAAGAGATAAAGTCATGTACATGGAGCATATGCTTCATTTTTGTTATGTTTTTGTTTTTTGTTGTTATTTAAGACCTTTAATCTAGTAGGTCGTATTGGGCAAAGAAATGATCTCAAAAGAGCTTGGGGTCAATACAGCTTAAAGCTCCTCGCGTTCGTCTTTTGTGGTTAAGAGAAAACAAGGTCTTTTGAGGAAGGAGTTGGTAATGGAAGATGTCAACAAAAACAAAAAAAATCTCGGAAATGTTTACCTGCACAAAAAATATATTTGGCATAAATTGTGTATTTAAACGGGCTTTACATTCTTTGTGCGATAAGTCTCTTACGGAGGTCGTCTCCTTAACGCGGTGTTAGCGCAGCTGCTTGCCACTACCATTTTGTAAAAATGACGCGTATTCAGGGGTCCTCAAAGCATGTTTTCCGGATAAACCTTTATATATTTTTTTGTGAAATGCAATATTTCTCTACCTACTAGTACATTGTCCTTGGTAAAAACATAAAAATAGTAATACAAAGTAAAACAATTGAGTAACTAAATTGTAATTGAATTTTTCAGTCTGACCCTACTTATCCAATTTCTGTCCTACACACGGTTTGTGTGAAAAAATCGGAACTTTTAAAGGTAGATTCTGCGAGGCATTGACTCGTTTTCCTCAATCACAGCCAAGGTGGGGAAACTTTGGTGAGTCATGTTAAAAAGTTTATGCTTCTATTTACTTCATGCTAAGTTAGAAAAAATGAGCAGAAACAATAGTATTACTTGCTTACCTGTAAGTAGAAGCGAAATAAGGGAGGAACATAGGTTCAACTGAAAGCAAAATATGGTTGCTATGTGACTGAAGTTTCTTTGTTTGTATGGGCAGGAGTTGACAAATTCCTGTATGAGAAAAGTATACATTTTTCGAAGCTGAAACCAAGAAAAAGGAATATCCAAAAAACGATCAACTCCACGAAAAAAATGTATATAACATAAATTGTGTGTTTTAACGTTCTCTACATTTTGTGTGCAGTAAGTTTTTGTCTATCTCTAATGGTTCACCAGTTACACACAATTCCTTAAAATTCATCCAGAATTAAGTAGTCTTCAGAGGCTATTCCCAGAAAATTCAAGATATACATATTATTTGTCAAGTATATATCTTTAATATATTCTATTTTTATCAAAATCGTTAGAGCCGTTTTTTAGAAATTCAAAATTTTCGCAAATTTTGCCATGTGAAGGGTAGGGGGATTTTCTTGAAAATCTTCGTATCACGTCCTTGGAAGATACTGAACTTAAATACTAAGTTTGGTATTTAACGGTCTTTTCGTTTTTGAGCTATGCTGCCCACAGACACATAGACACACACCCATACACACAGATAGACAGACAGACAGATACACACACACACACTACATTTTTCTAAAAATTATTTTTTTGGATTCAGGTGGTGTCAAAACATGTATTTTTGGTGAAATCTTGGTATCGAATTTTTGGGTACAATGCATTACCTTCTCTGTACACTATGTTCATTGTATGTATAGAGAAAGTAACATACAATTTCGAAATGCTGAAAGCATCACTTTCATGTAGAGGCTCTACCCTTACTGCAATTGAAATTTCCTTAAAAAAACTGTGCGAGCATAAAATGTTGGAGGAAAGAAGTTGGGAGAATATTTAAATAATTACCTAAGAATTGATTTACAAAATGCGATTATTTGCATTACATTTGTGCCAATGCTTGGGTTTACAAACATTTACGAGAAAAGCTTCTCTAAAATGAATTATATTGAAAAGGAACACCTCAGTAGACTATTCGATCTGTTTGATCTATTAAAGTTCTGTACATCATGCTTAGCAGGACTACTCCCCCCCCAAATATCACCAAACAAATAAAAAGAGTGAAAGACAGAAAAAGAGAAAGAAAGATAGAAAGAAGGAAAAAGAAAGAGAGATGGAAAGAAGGAAATAAAGAGTGAAATAAATACAGCACAAGGAAAGAAAGACGAAAAAGTGAGAGAGAAAGAGAGAAGGAAAGAGAGAAAGAGGGAAGTAAATAAAACAAAAAGAAACAGAAAAAGAGAGAAAAGGAGAAAAATGAAGAAACAAGGAGAGACTGAAAGAGATAAGGGAAAAAAGAGAGAAATAAAGAAGGAGAGGAAAGGAGAGAAAATGAAAAAGAAAAGGAAGAAGGATAGAAGAAAAGTAAGAGAAAGAAAGAAAGAAAAAAAGAGACAAGGAAACAAATAGAAAAAGACAACATATGATGGTAGTCTTGTGTTCACAAACAGACGATTACGTTTAATAGCAGCATGCCCCAAAAATCCGTGGTGTAACTTCATATACCCAAGGTCGCGGATTCAAACCCGGCGGAAGACGAATCCTTTCGGGCGTAAAAATCCTTAACATGGCTTCGTTCTATAGTGAAGTAAAACCGTTGGTTCCATGTCGTAGATTTACAAGAACTTCAAGCCTGATAGACAGGCCTCTGAGCAAAATAAAACGGTCTTTCACTGCCCCTATAGGTGGGACGCTGAGAGCCACAGCAGTTAAAGAGCGTCTATAACTAAAACTTCATTTCATTTCCCAATGAATCACGCGGAGTGAAATGAGTTAGTGCGTCTTCCCCTCTGCTGCTTCAATTTGGACATACCTGGAGTACGCGAACACCTCTTAGGGGTTCATATAATGTTTCCTGATTGATCACAAAGTAACGAAAAAACATTTCAACCAGAGAGATTTGAACTGCCTTACCGTATACCCAACAATGACAATATACATCTGCGCTCGTTAATAATTTGTGTCGTTTGTTTCAAACGCCGACAACAATAATCGTGCCTGAGGATGTACGTTGGTTAACTGTTAATCCATATAGAGTTCAGTACTCAGTATATTTTCGTGACTGTTAGGTACAGCTTCGATTTATTTACTCAAAGTTCCACATCTCATTTCTTTATATTTGTGAACTGTTCAATGTCTTTATTGTGATAGTGTTTCGCGTTCAAGGAGTATACTGAACTTAGTGACTGCGTCAGTACATACCTTCTTTCATTCCCCTTAACTTATCTGTGTGAGCAGAGTTTCTCTGCATTGACAGCAATCAAAATGAAATAAAGAAATTGCTTGAATCCAGAATCCCCATTGATACTCACCATAACGAAGATTTAGGTCAGAAACATATATAACTTCATACAATTCTGTATGTCTGTGCTATCTATAACGTATTTACATAGTTCTTGTATTTATTTCATACACTTATAGCATAATGCTTCTTTCTGTAATATTTAATAAATTGTAAATGTTATTTCCTGGCGACGTGTTAATTCAAAATCTTCTCGGGCTTCTAGCCAGGTAAAACCTTGGCTTGACACCAACGTTTCGAAGAAGTGCATCTTCCTCGTCTTCAGAGTTCAAAAATAATTTACAATGCTAAAAGTAAATCGTATAACTAAGTACTCAAAAACACTTTAGTAAGTTCAAAATTACAGAGCAGAATGTAATTGTTATAGCACCAGCATTAAAACGAATACAAATGATTTCTGAGGATGACAATAGATCCTCTGATTGCCATGATCGCTATGGTATGCAGTAAGCGTTTATCTATCCAAAATTGGTGTAATTTTTTGGGTATTGTCCCTCTAGTTCTTATCATTAATCCGGTGACTGATATATTTTTAATATTATATATTTCCTTGTAAAAGGGAATGGTAGAATCATAAATTGCCTTTTTTTCTGTGTCCACTTCTGCAGGCTGTTCACAGTGGGGCTCAAAGCGAACAGTAGGATCAAGGATCACTCCGCTACCATCAGATATCTTATAAGCCTGCTGCTACCATTGTTGGACAAACCATACACTTCCTCATGGAACTCGAAACCTTTTTGTTTCATGCTTGTTGTAATCAAGCTCCTAATTTTATGATGTCTGCTGTTTCGCAGTACCTCCCAATAAGGGCAGGCACCCAGAACATGTTTCGTGCTCCCTGCCACAGCGCCGGCAGAGGGTATTGTTCTGGGACCTACCCAGGAAGGAACGTACAGCAGTCATTTTGATGGCGTTTCTCCATTCGTAGCAGGAAAGTCCGCGATTATTATTTGCAGGTGTATAGTTGCTGAACATTTTAACACCTTTTCCTTTTTGTGGTAACTCACTCCTAAGCTGAAATTCTCTTTCTCTTAAATATTGTCTTACTTTTCTTGCATCTGGGAGAAGATGAATAGACTTACTGGTCTCTGATGTTACTCTGAGTGATGTTAAGATGTTGTTGCTCAAAATTTCTAACAGTGTTAACAAGCGGGTCATTTAAGATATGCTTAATTATCATTTAAATTAGGGAAAACTCTAGGGTTAGGCCTAGGGGTGCAGGCTCAAATGGAAAATTGTCAGTGGGGGTAAGCGGAGAAAAAATCTGATGTGTTCCATTCACATGACCTTCTCTACATCTCTGCAACGAATTATTGTTAACTAATTGAGAAAAAAATAGCAAAAATATTCTTATTACTCGTTTGCTTGTAAGTAGAAGAAAAATAAGGAAGTATCATAGATCAAAGTGATAGTCAAAAGCTGGTTTCTATGTGGCTGAAGTTCCTTTGTTTGTATGGACAGGAGTTGACAAAGTTCTGTATGAGAAAGGTATGATTTTAAAGCTGAAACCAAAAACAAGGAATATCTCAAAACCGATTGACTCCACGAAAAGAATGTGTATGGCTCAAATTAAGTGTTGTGTCGTGCTCTACATTTTTTGTATAGTACGAACGTTTTCGCCTATCTCTTACGGTTTTCAATTTATGCAAAATTCCGTAAAAAGTATCCCGAATAAAGAGAAAATTCAAGATATTCATTTCGTTTGTCATAGAAATATCTTAAATATACGATATTTTAATCAAAATCGTTAGAGCCATTTTTGAAAAATTATAATTTTTGAAATTTTTTCCATGTAAAGGGTATTTGAGGGTGGGGGATTTTCTTGAAAATCTTCGTCTCGCATCCTTGGAAGATACCAAGCTTAAATACTAAGTTTGGTATTTAACGGTCTGTTCGTTTTTGAGCTATGCTGTCCACAGTCATACAGACACACATGGACCTTTTTCTGAAAATGCTTTTTTTGGATAGAGGGGGACCCAAAATGTGTATTTCCGGTGAAATCTCGGTATCGAGTTTTTGGGTGCATTACAATACCTTCTCTATGCACTAAGTACGTGTAGAGAAAGTAAAAAGGTTGAATGCCACTGCTCTCTAATATTTCTGAAATAATTATCTTTATAATAACGACAATATTTTAATGCTATTGATACCTTATTATCATAACAATTGCTCAGAATTGCAAATGAAGCAGAAAAAATTGGGATCATGTTTGACTCCAGGCGTCCTGAATTAATGGTTTTATTTGCTCTTTGCAGAAGCTGAGAGCGCGAATATCGGATAGCTCCAAATCTCCTTATCTCCGGGCCATTTAACTCATTTATTCATTCTCAGTAATTACCAGTCGATCGTGCTGAGAATTTAGTTCTGCCTGAGATGTTAATTACCACGCCATTTCTCGGCGCTGCACCAGACGATATTTATATTAAAGTGATTGGATTCCAACGCTGCGCCCCAAATATAGCGCAATGCGGAATTCAAATCCAAAAATAACAAACAGAAAATCCATTATCGGTACTACTTATTTATTCATTTACACACAATAATATTTCTCTTCCAATAATGATAAGCACACGCAAATGAGCTCGGTTATTTGCTCTGGCACGTTCATGAAAATAACAGCTGATATCTCCCCCTCTCTATCTATCCCTCTCTAAGCAAAACTATTCCATAGATTAACAATTTAATGTGTTCAGTTCACATGACATCCTCTAACTATTCTACAACAAACATTTCTTTCCTCTACCTACGTTAATAATGGAGATAAATATTAACAGAAATGGTAATTTTATTTACTATGTTGTAAGTAAGACGGGAAATAAGGAAACAAAGGTTAAAACGTTTGTCAAAATTTTAAAAGCTGGTTCTTATGTAATGACAATGGAATTTTTTTTTTCTTTGCATAACCAGTAATAAAAACATGTGTTAGCTCACATGACTTTCTCTACATCTCTGCAGCAAATTATTATTAAAAAGCTTATTCTTCTATTTACTAAATGCTAATCGAGAAAAAATTGGCGGTAAGAGTCTTATTCTCTTCTTCTCTACCACACGCTAAACCGATAGTCAAAAACCTTTAAAAGCTGGTTGCTAAGTGATTGAAGCACCTTATGGACAGAAAGGCATTTCAATCACATAGCAACCAGCTTGTGACTATCACTTTAACCAATGGTATTCCCTTATTTCGCTTTTACTTACAAAGAAGCCAGTAATAAGACTATTTCTGTTATTTTATTCTCGATTATCACGAAACAAATGGAAGTATAAGCTTTCTAACAATAAGCTGTAGCAGAGATGTAGAGAAAGTCATGTGAATGGGACGCATCAGATATTTTACTTTCTCTACATGTACTATCTACATAGTGTATAGAGAAGGTATTGCACTACACTAAAAATTTGATACCGAGATTTCACTGGAAATATATGTTTTAGGGTTCCCGTATACAAGAAAAGTATTTTCAGAAAAAGGTCCGTGTGTGTGTCAGTGTGTCCGTGAACACAATAAATCAAAAACGAAATTTCGGTAAAATACCAAACAGGTACTGAAGTTTGGCATCTTCCAGGGATGAAACACGAAGATTTTGAGAAAAATCTTCCCATCCCAAACTACCCTTTACATGGAAAAAATTTCGAAAATTTTGATTTTCTCCAAAATAGCTCTTATAATTTTGATTAACATTTCGTATATTAAAGATATTTACCTGACAAATAAAATCAATGTCTTGAATTTTCTGGAAATAGCCTCTGAAGACTTTATTCTGGATGAATTTTCGGAATTTTGCATAACTGCTAAACCGTAAGAGATGGACAAAAACTTACACAAAAAATGTAGAGCACCTTAAAACACACAATTTATCTTATATGCATTTTTTCGTAGAGATGGTCGTTTTTGAGATATTCCTTGGTTTTGGTTTCAGCTTTAAAAAACTTCATGTTTTTCTCATACGAAATTTGACAACTCCTGTCCATATAAACCAACGGTTCCCAACCGGTGTGCCCCGGCACCCTAGGGTGCCGTGTGATTGGCTAAGGGGTGCCGCGAGATATTGAGATAAACAAAAAATAATACCTTCTACTGAAGCCGTAAGTCTTGTAAGGTCTTGAAATAAAATAAGTCAAATCAATTACTCTCATGCACGGCAGATGGTGATAGTGGTCGATTCATTTCAATAATTCAGTTATACTAGTATCCCACAGATGGCATTACAGCTATACCCTGCCGAACATTCCCGAGATTACTCGCTTCCTCACGAACATTCCCGAAACTTCGACAGATGAATATATAAAAGTGTACGCCGCTTGGCGCTTTCAGTTGTCTTCCTCGCGTTGATTCACAGTGTTTAGCTATGGATAAGTTCATTGTTAAACGTAAACGCCAGGACACTGAAAGTGAACAGTCGGCTCCTACTGCTTGCTTTAAGAAGCCAAATCTTACAGTTTCTCCCGGACCGTCGAATTCACCACATAAAGAAGACAAACGAAAGAAAAGAACATACCAGGACAGTTACTTAGCGTATGGATTTAAGTGGAATAACAACGAGGAAAACCCTATCCCTGTGTGTTTAGTTTGCGGCGAAACACTTAGCAACGAGGCCATGGTACCTAGCAAACTGAAGCGGCATCTTACAACAAAGCATCCTAGTGTGTCACAGAAAAGTGTAATGTATTTTTCACATATATTAGAAGGGGAGAGGAAAACAGCTGTGCGAATGGTAAAGAGAATGACCATAGGTGATACTGCTCTTGAAGCCTCATTTAAAGTAGCAGAACTGATAGCTAAAAAAAGAAACCTCATACTCTTGGGGAGGAAATCATTGGCCCTGCATGTCAAGTTATAGTTTCAACAATACTTGGCGAAGGAGCAGCTAATCAAATTTCGAAAGTTCCTCTGTCCAACAACACAATCAGCCGCAGGATATCTGAAATGTCATGCAATATCAACGAACAAGTCGCGGAGAAAATAAAAACTTATAAAAGATTTGCTTTGCAAGTAGATGAGTGTCTCGATATTGGTGACAAACCGCAACTCCTTGGTTTTATCAGATATATTGATGAAAAAGATATTAGTGAACAGTTTCTGTTCTGTAGACCGCTGGAGACTACAACCACAGGCCATGATATTTTCGTTTCTATTAATTCCTATCTCAATGACCATGATCTTTCATGGAAATACTGTTTTGGTATATGTACAGATGGTGCACCATCTATGCCTGGGAAAATTAAAGGTTTTATTGCCAGAGCTCTCAATGAAAATCCATCCATTATTATAACTCACTGTTTTCTGCATAGAGAGGCATTAGTCGTGAAAGCGTGTAATGAAGATTTTGCTGAAGTGTTTAACCAAGTTGTGAAAATGGTGAACTATATGAAGTCTCGACCTTTAAAGTGCAGAATTTTTGAACAGTTATGTCGCGCAACGGATGCAGCTCATACCTCTTTGTTACTTCACACAGAAGTTAGGTGGTTGTCGTGGGGTCGTGTATTGAACCGGTTTCTCGAACTTAAAGAACAGCTAAAAACTTTTTTTAAGGATGAAAATCAAGACACATTTCATGAGCTCTTACTAAGTGATTCTTGGTGTTTTGAACTGTCGTATCTGGCAGATATTTTTCATAAGCTGAATGAACTGAATGTTTCGATGCAGGGTCGACATGAAACAATAATCTCCTCAACCAATAAAATGAAAGGTTTTAAAAGAAAACTTAGTTCTTGGAAGTCTGCAGTTCAAAAAGCGGATTTGTCGAACTTTCCATCTCTTCTTAATGTGGCAGGAAATAAAGATCTGGGTAAACTGAAAGACCGCATTTGTGATCACTTATCAAGATTGCAAGATGCAATAGATGCGTATTTTCCAACTATTTCCACTACGAATCTCGACTGGGTTGTCTCACCATTTGATTTCGTAGATAGTGCAGAGGAAATAGATTTCAGTGCTTGCGAACGAGATGAATTTATTGATCTTTGCGCTGATTCTACACTCGAAGGTAAGTTCACCAAGAGTGAGGCGTCGGTGGCTAGTTTTTGGCTTCAACGGAGAGAGGAGTACCCTAACCTAATGAAGAAAGCAATTAACGCACTCTTGCCCTTTTCAACATCCTATCTATGCGAGCAAGCCTTCTCTGCTATGGTGACAATAAAATGCAAAGCAAGAAATAGACTGAATAACCTTGTGGATGATTTGCGTGTTTCACTGTCAAGTGTAAGACCCGACATCACATATCTGTGCTCTAAGCATCAATCACAAGTTTCACATTAATCATTAATCGAACAAAATTTATTGATGTATTTTTACTCAGTGATTGTAGTATAGTTTACTGTATTATGTTATGGTGTACGTTATTATTATATAATATTTCAATAAATTAACATATTAAGCTTAATTTTCTTTTATTTCTAGGAAGGGTGCCCCTGCTGTTTAATGTTATTCCCAAGGGTGCCGTGAACTTCACAAGGTTGGGAAACACTGATATAAACAAAGGAACTTCGGTCACATCGTAACCAGTTTTTGACTATCACTTTAATCAAAGGTACTCCTTTCTTTCGCTTCTGCTTACAAGGAAGCAAGAAATGACACCATTTCTGCTAATTTTTTCGATTATCATGAAATAAATAGAAGCATAAGCTTTTAAATAATAATTTGTTGCAGAGATGTAGAGAAATATATGTAAATGCAACACATCAGATTTTTTTTATTATTATAGGGGATTCTAAAACGTACATATTCGGTGAAATCTCGGTGTCGAATTTTTGGGTGAAATGCAATACCTGTCTGCTCTATGTGCAAGCAAAGAAACTAAATATCTGATGAGATCTTTTTCTTTGACTTTCTGTAACTATTCTTACAAAAGCTTATTATTCAATCTACTTTATGCTAACCGAAACATTAGCAGTAATTGTAAAATTATTTAGTATATTGTGTCTCAGCATTATCGGCAATGGTTTCCAGGTCACACAGGTAATGAAGGTAGCGAAAGAGCAGATCTGATTGCAAAAGTAGTCGCAATTTCCCATATAAACTATTCTTAAAATGTGTATTTATAAACGGGTTGGTCATACTGGACGATGAATGAAATTGGAGAAATACTCAAATGATCTCGCGGTCCATGGACCTTAAAGATTCAACACCCGTCTTCTCAGGACACCTCGAAAAAATCTTTTGACTAATTCATCAAGCATAAAACTTGTCTAAATTACATTTTAGTTTTTAGCCCCTCCCTCCCAGCCTTACACATTTCATTTATGTTACATATTTGAATTCGAATCTTGCCTAGCATTCTGGATTGTTATTATTGTGAAAGACTGTTTTGAGCATTTCTTGTGTATTAAATTTATGTAAATTTGTGCATTCCATTCAAGGGACAATCAAAATCATGTTTAGTTTTGGAGATGAAACCGTTCTGACAAACCGTATTGTTTTTAACGAGAGACATTCTGAGAAGACGTAAGCCACCCGTTATAAATAAATCTATTACGTAAATTTGAAGAAATTAGTTCTATGTCCAGTAAAGTGAATAAACAAACTAGAAAAATCTGATATGTTCCATTCACATTACTTTCTCTACATCTCTGTAACAAATGATTGTTAAAAAGCCTGTACTTCTATTTACTTCATGCTAAGAGAGAAAAAATTAGTAGAAATAGGCTTATTTGCTTCCTTGTAAATAGAAGCGAATTAAGAGAATACTATAGGTTAAAGTGATAGTCAAAAGCTATGTGACTGAAGTTCCTGTGTTTGTATGGACAGGAATTGACAAATTCCCGTATGAAAAAGGTATAAGATTTTCAAAGGTGAAACTAAAACCAAGGTATATCTCAAAAACCATCAATGTATAACCAAAATGTATATAATATAAATTGTGTGTTTTAATGTTATCTACCTTTTTATGTGGTAAGTTTCTGTCCATCACTTCCGGTTTAGCAGTTATGCAAAATCACGTAAAATTCATCCAAATGAGACAATTTCTAGAAACTTCAAGTTATACATTTTATTTGTGACAGAAATGGATTTAATATGTGATATTTCAATCAAAAATTTTGGAGCCATTTTCAAGAAAACAAAATTTTTTAAAAAAGTTTCATGTAAAGGGTAGTTTGGGGTGGGGGTATTTTCTTGAAAATCTTCTTGTCGCGTCCTTGGAAGATACTAAATTTAAATACCAAGTTTGGTATTTAAAGGCCTTTTCGTTTTTGAGTTATGCTGCCCACAGACACTCATACGGACATTTTTCTAAAAATGGGGTCTCAAACATATATTTCCGATGAAATCTCGGTATCGAATTTTTGGGTGCATTACAATAGCTTCTCTATACACTATGTACATAGTACGTGTAGAGAAAGTAAAATGCGATGAAATTTCGTGGATTGCAACATATTGAATACACCATGTGAATTCCAAAAGTATCTTCTGTAACAAACATTTGTGTTGGCTCCATATTTAATGCACTAAACATTAACAAATATAATTGCTACAAAGTACAGATTAACCAACAGCTCCGCGAAGGCGATTTTGACAGAACAGTAGAATTACCTGTGTACACAGCTCCATAAATAAACATGGTTTCTGTTCAGGTCTCTATGATACAGCAGAGAATGCTGTTCAGTAAACTTCAGTGCTGTTGAGTTCTTGTGAAATTGAAGATTTGCTCCTTTACTCCCGAAACCTAAGAAGCTCTAACTTCCATGTAGCTTACAAGTCTTCTTGGGCTGCCTGTAACGAGACCCTTCTCCCGCAAGAATCTCCCTTCCTTATGCTTCATGCAAGGAGATTATCTAAAAGAGATTAGTTTTTCTTTCTCTAGCACGTATGCACAATGCAGGTAAAGAAGATAGAAGGATATCGTATTTCAACCAAAAATTCCATGCCCAGATATCTTCGGAAGTATATATGTTTTGAGACCCCTAATAATCATCTAGGAAAGGCTTTACTAGACTGAATTAATAAATAAACTCCTGCTGTAACTAAAGTTGAAGAATAAACAAATGCAGATACTATAGCAGCTAGTAGTCAAGTTGAAAAAGGAATTTGAGCACCCTTAGCTATACCAGCTAAACCATAAAAAAAAAAAAAAACATTTTTAGGAAAATGTCTGTGTGTATGTGCCTGCCAGTCTGTCTGTGTGTTTGTCTGTGTTTGTGAGAGAAACTTTGGGCAGCATAGCTCAAAAACAAAGTCTCTTAAATACCAAACTTGGTATTTAAGTTCAGTAACTTCCAAAGATGCGACATGAAGATTTCCAAGGAAATCCCCCAACCTCAACTACCCTTTACATGGAATATTTTTTCGAAAATTTTGATTTCCTTAAAAATTACTCTTAACAATTTTTATTAAAATACCATATATTAAAGATACTTATATATCAAATAAAAAGGGCTTGAGAGGCTATTCGCAGAAAACTCAAGATATACATTTGATTTACTATGTAAATATCTTTAATAGAAGAGATTTTAATCAAAGCCGTTTGAGCCTTTTTGAGAAAATCGCAATTTTAGATTTTTTTTTTATGTAAAGGGCTTTTCTTGAAAATCTTCGTTAGCATCCTTGGAAGATACCAAACTAAAACTCCCAAGTTAGGTTTTCAACAGTCTTTTCGTTTTTGAGCTATGCTGTCCATAGACACACACAGACACCGGACCGTTTTAAAAAAAAAAATTGGATTCAGGGGGACTCAAAACATGTATTTCCGGTGAAATCTCGGTACCTTCTCTATACACTATGTATATAGTACGTGTAGAGAAAGTAAAAGTAATCAGAGATAAACGGAGTGGGTGTGACTGTCTTAGTTCAAGTTCTAACAACAGCTGACATTAAATGTCAGTGGCGCTGATACGTCAGCACTTTCACAATACAGTGTAGGATCGGTTGTATAACATGCAACAGAAATTTACCCAGCGCACTGTCAGCTATACGCACTTAGCCGTTAATCACAGACTGACACTGGCGCATTAATATCTTTCCGCTGTTCGCAGCCGCATGAAGGATTGAAGGATTTTTCGCGCGCATAAATGCGAATATTTATGGAATTCGTGAGTAGCGAGACAAAAGTGCGCTTTGAACGGTGAAGAACTTGCGTCCACCCCATCCCCATCTGGTTGATTGATTACCAACATGGCCTGCATTAGCAAAGAGTTAACTTTGAGCGGAACCTTCTGCCTATCAATGCTCCCTGACCTGCAAATAATTCAAAATGCTTTGCAAACTCTCGCAGATATAAACAGCATCTGCCACTTTGGAATAAAAATAGAAATATGAAGTGGGGTAATGCTTGCTGGTCATCGATATTTATGCTGTACGACCACGGCCTGCAACTTTTATGGGCTAAACTCCCTTCGTCCTCGTACCTCCTATATACATTGGGTTATGCCCTAAAACAGATTTAGGCTGTAGCCACTAAAAAGCCTCTTTAAAGGGAGATAGTCCCCTGAAGTCTCAACAAATCAATTTACTGTTTTTTCTACTACGAATACTAAACAGGTGAGCATTATATTCCACCCAAAAATTCGACATTCAGACGTCAACGGAATTATTTTGAAGTGCTCTAAATCCACAAAAAATAACTATATCATAACATTGTAACAGCAACAACCGTATCTTTTGCTTTCTCTACATGTACTATGTAGAAGATATTGCATTCCACCCAAAAATTAGATACCGAGATGTCTCTAAGAATAAACGTTTTAGGGTCATCTGTATCCAAAAAAAATCTGATTTCTACATCTCTCCAACAAATTGTTGTTAAAAAGCTTATGCTTCTATTTACTTCACGCTAATCGAGAAAAAATTAGCAGAAATAGGCTTATTACTTGCTGTCTTGTAAGTAGATGCGAAATAATGGAGTGCCATAGGCTAAAGTGATAGTCAAAAGCCGGTTACTATGTGATTGAAGTTCCTTTGTTAGTATGGAAAGGAGTTGACAAATTTCTGTATGAGAAAAGTATAAGTTTTTTTAAAGCTGAAACCAAAAACAAGCAATATCTCAAAAAAGATCAACTTCACGCAAAAAAAAAAAATATATATATATACATATATATATATAAAACATAAATTGTGTGCTTTAATGTGCTCTACATTTTTTGTGTGCTAAGTTTTTGTCTATCTCTTACTGTTTAGCAGTTACGCAAATTAATCCAGAATAAAGTAGTCTTCAGAGGCTATTCTCAGGAAATTCAAGACATACATTTTATTTATCGTGTAAATATATCTAATATATGATATATTAATAAAAATCGTTACCGCCATTTTTTATAAATTCAAAATTTTTAAAAAGATTTTATGTGTAGGGAAGTTGGAAGTGGGGGGATTTTCATGAAAATTTTCGTGTCGCATCCTTGGAAGATACCAAACTTAAATACCAGTTTTGGTTTTTACCGCTGTTTTTGAGCTATGCTGCCCAGTAACCACATACAGACACACACACACACAGACAAACGTACACTTGGACATTTTTCTAAAAATACTTTTTTTGGATTTAAGGGGTCTCGAAACATATATTTCCGGTGAATCTCGGTATTGAAGTTTTGGGTGGAATACAATACCTTCTCTATATAGTATGTGCATAGTATGTGTAGAGAAAGTAAAAATGTCTAAACCATTTATCTGATAACTGTTTCACAAAAGACAGAGTGAGAGATAGACGGAGTGAAAGAGAGAGAAGCAAACATCATTTCAAAGGAGGAGGCACGGCTGAAGAAGTAATAATAAATAATATCACTCGAACGTGTTTCAGAAAATAACAAAGCATTTCCTTTTCTGTTATCGTCTTTTACTTTCAGGGGGTCTTGCCAAGAAATACATTAGAACGCGAAAAGGATGATTTAAAGAGTATAAAAATATGGAAATAAGTGGAAAAGAAGAACTGTTATGAGCGCGTGAGAAGGAAACTGTAGTGAGAAAGCAGACACGTAAGAAAGATAATTCTGGAATTACGTCGTTTGTCTCCCTTCTTTCTACGTTTATCACTTGGTCCATTTGTTATCATCCAGCGGGACAGCATCGCGAGGCCATGCAATTTGCTGGGGAGGCTCTTTTTGTTTCCAGCAGCCACGAAACCAAAGAAAGGCATATTCCACACAGGCACGGATTCGTCTATTGAAACCGCTTAAGTAAATGTTGAAGTCTAAGAAAAGAGCAAAGATTTGTCATGATTTCACGTTTCCTTAAGTAAACGCTCTGTAATAAATATTTCTCGGTACAATGATGCCCCAGAAGTACCCGAAAGTACTTGAAACATAGTGTACAGAGAAGATATTGCAGTCCACCAAAAAATTCGATGCCGAGATTTCACCGGAAATAAATGTTTTAGGTTCCCTTTATCTATAAAAAGTATTTTCAGAAAAAGGTCCGTGCGTCAGTGTGTCTGTGAACACGATAACTCAAAAAGGAAAAGTCTGCAAAATACCAAACTTGGTATTTAAGTTTAGAATCTTCCATGATGCGACACGAAGATTTTGAAAAAATCTCCCCATCCCAAACTACCCTTTACATGGAACTTTGTTCCAAAATTTTGATTTTCTAGAAAATGGCTCTTACAATTTTGATTAAAATATCGTATATTAAAGATATTTACCCGACAAATAAAAAGTATATTTTTAATTTTCTAGGAATAGCCACTGAAGACTACTTTATTCTGAGTGAATTTTCCGGACTAAACCGTAACAGATAGACAAAAACTTACCACACAAAAATATAGAGCACATTAAAACACACAATTTATGTTGTATACTGTTTTTTTTTCTTGGAGTTGATCGTTTTTGAGATATTCCTTGTTTTTGTTTTCAGGGTCGAAAATCTTAACTTTTCTCATACAGGAATTTGTCAACTCATGTCTATACAAACAAAGGAACGTCAGTCACATAGTAACCAGCTTTTAACCTATGGTACTCCCTTATTTCCTTTCTACTTACAAGGAAGAAAGTAATAAGACTATTTCTGCTAATTTTTCTAGATTAGCATGAAGTAAATAGAAGCATAAGCTTTTTAAGAATAATTTGTTGCTGGGATATAGAGAAAGTCATGTAAATGGTACATATCAGATTTTTTAAACAGTTTATGCTTCTATTTACTTCACGCTAATCGAGAAATAATTAGCAGAAATAGTCTTATTATTTGCTTCCCTGCAAGCAGAAGGGAGATAAGGGAGTATCAGAGGTAAAATTGATAGTCTAAAGCTGGTTGCTATGTGATTGAAGTTCCATTGTTTGTATGGACAGGAGTTGGCAAATTCCAGAGGGACACTCTCTCTCTCTCTCTCACACCACACACACACACACATATGGACCTGGTTCTGAAAATTCTTTTTTACTTTCTTTATACGTACTATGTACATAGCATATAGAGAAGGCATTGCACCCCACCCAAAATTTGATACTGAGTTTTCACTGGAAGTATATGTTTTAGGGTCCCCTGTATCCAAAATGGCATTTTCAGTAAAAGGTACGTGTGTGACCGTGATCACTCAAAAACAAAAAGTCGGTAAAATACCAAACTTAGTATTTAATTTTAGTATCTTCTAGGGTTGCGACACCCAAACTACCCTTTACGTGGAACTTTTTAAAAAAAAATTGACTTTTTAACGAATTTTGTTAAAATATCGTATATTAAAGCTTTTTAGCTGACAAATAAAATATATATCTTGAATTTTTGGGGATTAGTCTCTGAAGATTACTTTATTCTGGATGAATTTTATGGAAATTTGCATAACTGCTAAGCCGTAAGAGACGGACAAAAACTTATCACACAAAAATGTTGAGCACGTTAAAACACACAATTTATGTTATATACAGTTTTTTCTTGGAGTTGGTCGTTTCTGAGTTATCCCTTGTTTTTGATTTCACCTTTAAAAATCATACTTTTCTCACACTGGAATGTGTCAACTCCTGTCCATACAAAGGAACTTCAATTTAGTTTTTGCAATTGTATAATTCTGAAGGTGGAACTTTAGGTCCTGGTATTAAATATCCAATCTGGTGTTTATCTGTAACTGAGAGAAGCTATAAATTCTGGTCTTCGGTTGGCCCAAAGTATTTGAAACCTACATCTCCGGAATGAGTGCCTTCCAGTTCGATAGTAACATATTCTGTAAGAGTTGGCCCTTATTTGGCCCTTGCAATATCAACACTATTTTTTCCAGCACGTTGGCTAAAATTCCAGCAATTTTTACGCTAATCTCTAGTGACAAATGAATGTTTAGGTTCAACTATCTGGAACATGTTTTGTGAGGAAGAACAATGGTGCACTAAGTGTTGCTATGCAGCTTTTGTTGTTTTGAAAAAAGGAGAACCTCTAAAACAAGTATAAACTTTTGCCTGCGGGTTAAAGCGCATCGCAGAAAAAACACCATTTTTTACTCTTTCATTGCTTGTTCCACATTAGATTCTGTGTCACTATTTATTTGTTTTTAAGAACATTTATCATGGTAATTTTAAAGTGCTACATTGTTTATTCTATTTTACAGCATGAGCCTAGGGATATTTAAACTTGCGTGTAGGCTGTTTAAGAAGGAATCTGCTGTTACATTCACGTGAATTATAAACACTGCTTGCAAAACTGTTTAGTTGTTTCATGTTAATAAGCTAAACTTACAATTTAAGTTGCTTATTTCGTGCCTGATTTGGAATTCTACGTTTCCTTACGGTACACTTCTGTAACATAGACAGACAGACAGACAGACAGACAGACATAGGCTGCGTCATGAGAGAATAAAAAGTAATTGAACATTTTACATACAATAATATTACAAGAATGCATTTAAGAAAAGAATAGATAAGATTAATCCCGATTCAAGTCATAAATATCTGAAACACTATAAAGAAGATTTACCTTCAAGGCTGTTCTGAGCCTCCTCTTAAAGTTTAACCAGGTAAAAACTTGGCTTGATACCAACGTTTCGAAGAAGTGCATCTTCCACGTCTTCAGCGTGAACTGATGGATTCAGCTTGTGCGTGCCTGCGTGTCTGGTAGGCTCTTGGTGAGCCTAGGTACTGTTGCTGTGTACCTACCCTCGTAAGGGTTTAACCACAGTACTTGAAAAAAAATTACATGGTCATAATATCACGCGAACCAATCAGATGTTAGCTTCATTCCAGCTCTTATAAATACCAGTCTCCGCAAGTTCAATCCATCAGTTCACCCTGAAGACGAGGAAGATGCACTTCTTCGAAACGTCGGTATCAAGCCAAGTTTTTACCTGGTTAGAAGCCCGAGAAGATTTTGAAATAATACGTCGCCAGGAAAGCTTCAGTTTTTATTTTAAGGTGGATATTGTTTTTAACATATAGGAGGGAATCCAGTACAAACATTGAAGACAATGTCAGTATACCAAAAGTGGTTTACAGTGTGTTCTTGGCGAAGCTCCAAATATGATAGGCACAGATTTCTTCTGAAGAATAAATAACTGACCGGTAGAGGTATGATTGCCAAACAACAGAGTACCATAACTTAGGTAACTATAACGTGAGCAGAATGCACTTAACAAGAGTAAAACGGGAGACACTAAGTCTAAGTGACCTTAATAAGAATAAGCTTTTACTTATTAATTTCTCTATACGCACTATGTACATAGTGTATAGAGAAGGTATTGCACTCCACCAAAAAATTTGATACTGAGATTTCACCGGAAATATATGTTTTAGGGTTACCAATATCCAAAAAAAGAATTTTCACAAAAATATCCGTGTGCGTGTGTCCGTGTGCCTGTGAACACGATAACTCAAAAACGAAAAGTCGGTAAAATACCAAACTTGGTATTTAGGTTTAGTATCTTTCAGGGATGCGACACGAAGATTTTGAGAAAAATCCCCCCACCCCCAACTACCCTTTACATGGAACATTTTTCGAAAATTTTGATTTTCTCAAAAATGGCTCTAACGATTTTGATTAAAATTTCGTATATTAAACATATTTACCTGACAAATAAAATGTATATCTTGAATTTCCAAGGAATAGCCTCTGAAGAGTAGTTTATTCTGGATGAATTTTACGGAAATTTGAATAACTACAAAAACTTACTACAAAAAATTTAGAGTACGTTAAAACACACAATTTAGTTATATAAATTTTTTCGTGCAGTTCGTCGTTTTTGATACATTCCTTATTTTTTGGTTTCTGCTATGAAAAACTTATATTTTTCTCATACAGGAACTTGTCAACTCCGATCCATGTAAACAAAGGAACTTCATTGACATAGCAACCAGCTTTTGACTATCACTTTAACCTATGGTAGTCCCTTATTTCGCTTCTATTTTCAAGGAAGAAAGTAATAAGACTATTTCTGCTAATCTTTTGTGATTGGCATAAAGTAAATAGAAGTATAAGCCTTTTAAGAATAATTTGTTGCATTGATGTCGAGAAAGTCATGTGAATGGTACACATCAGATTTTTTTACTTGATAAGTAGTTGAAATGAGTCTGCCAACCCAAGACAGTTTCGATATGGATGCCCAGAAACTTAACTGATAACAAGACCGCCTTGGTAATGTGGTGGCAGCATGTCTGCCTCACGTTTAAAATTTCCTGAGTTTGAATGTCGCTTAGGGTGAGCTACCCGGATCAGGTTTTTTCCGGGGTTTTCCCTTATCCTGAGAAGACAAATGTCGAGTAACTTTAACACATTGAAGCCCGGGCGTTTCAGTAGTTGAAGTGCCAAGAAAACCAGGGTATTTACGTCTACTTTGAGTTATTATTTACAGTACATCAATTACATCTGCTGAAAAGTATTGGGCAATCTAAAAATATGGCATTCAAGGATTACTCAAAGTAAAAGAATAATCATAACTTCCATATTAATATCTTATTTTAAATTTACAACAATTAGTATTAAAAACTGCTTAAAGCAGCTTACACTCCCTTTGTTGGAGGTTTGAAAAACTCTTCCTTGGAATCAAAATTTTTCTTAGCTTCATTTGCAACCAGAAATTCAGCTTCAGTTCAGCATTTTAACATTCAAGAACACAAAACGTAGCAATCAGATCAGCACCTTCAAGGAAAATGGCGCGACTACCTGAGAGCAATCAATATTACTAAATCTCCTAAAATTCCTAATAGTTCACTAAAGCAAGGACAGATGGTAGCACAAATCAGACAACTAAACGATAACTGATGCATGTTCTTTGCCGCATAGCCTAAGACCGAGTTACGGTCGTGGAATTGCATTAATAGCGTTAATCTGCCCTAGCTATACTCGGCCGTGGGCTCCAATGTGTTAAGCTCAATGGACCCGGAGATCATTTGAGCATCATTTCACCAATTTCATTCAGCGTCCGATATGCCCAACCAGGTTAAAGGACGTTAAACTACAAAAAACAACAAAAACAAACAAACAAACAAAACTGATGACAGGGAGGTAGATTTATAGAGAAAATGGCAACTTAAGTTTCAAGTTTCATTATCATTAATACAAAGCTCATTGGCATTACACCATTTCTGTAGATTATAGGATAAATTGTGTCTTTTAACAGAAATAACATCGTGTGAAATACTAGTAGCCAGATCGTCTGTAAACAGAAAATTCTCTAAACATTCATCATAGATACTGGCAGGTAGATCATTAATACATATGAGAAAAAGAACAAGTTCAAGTATAGACCCCTGTGGAACACCAATGTAACATAGCTCCATGGCAGGACAGCCTACGGGGAACCTTGGCCTACTGCCCGGCCGCTGCGTACCCCATCTCGGTCCACTACAGACGTCATGGATGGGGTGCAGTATTGGAGGGTGAGACGTGGTCAGCTCCTCGACCCACCCCGGCCGGTTAATGCGGTCCTCATGACCTGGAGCCTCAATTGGCCCCCCAGGGACCTTACGAGGCTGAGTGCACCCCGGGCCAGGCCTCCCAGCGGGGGAAAATCCCCACGCCAGTACTGAGGATCGAACCCAGGTAAGCAGCTGCGCTAAGGAGACAACCGGAACAATTTAATAGTAACTTCCCACCATAAGCATTTAATAAAGTTGAAGGATGTGAACAGACTTGACCCTCGACACTGGCACACAAGTTGTGAAAGAGTTAACGTTAGAAACACCCACTGCATCTCTATCGTTGCATCAGCGCGGTGATATTCAATTGCTCTGGCCCTCTAGGCTCGATCGATGTAGCAGCGGCGACGAAACAAGGATTTGATGATACCGCCCTCCAAGGTACCAGGCCCGGGTATATTTTCCTTCTCCGTGATCACCTTTCACCTCAATCCATAGTAATTCCTTCTGTAACTTGCAGATTTATTGGAAGGAAGTTACAACACCGATAATACAGGTTCCTACTTAACCTTTGCGGTGAAATACTGTCTTCAGTTATACCTCGAGTAGTGATAGCCTTTAGGTAATTTATAAACTATCTCATGACATAAAACATTAATTAGAAAGATCAATTACTAAACATTAATTGAGGCTAACATCAGTATATATACTTTTGTTTCGTATTCCCTTATAAATATAAAAATCTGATGCGTTACACTCACATGACTTTCTCTAGCTACTCCACGAGCAAGCTTCTTACAAAATATAGCTCTTCTTTCAACACCATGCTAAACGAGATAAACATTAGCATAATATTAATACTTAGTTCCTTATAGGTAGAATGGAACTAAGGGAATGCACTAGACTAAAGTGAAGGTCAAATATTTTAAAAGCTGTCGTTATGCGATTGACATTGCAAATGGCTTCTTTGCTTGGCCAGGAGAAGAACAAAAGAAAAACGGACACTTCCGTCTGAGAAAAAGTATAAGTATTTCTCAATTGAAACTAATAACAACGAATACTTCGTAAAAGGTAAGCTTCAGCAGAAAAAAATGCATATGACATAACATGACATTTTTTGTATTTTTTTTTTTTTGATTAAGGAAGACCCAAAACATGTATTTCCTGTGAAATATTGGTATCAAATTTTTGAGTGCAATACAGCAAACACCTTCTGTATACAAAATGTATATCGTACGTGTAGAGAAAGTAAAGAGCTGAATTTGCAACGTATCGGTGTAGAGCAGCTGTCGTTCGGTTGAAATACTTTGAAACACGTCCCTTCAGCTTGTAACCAGATCTTCTTTTATTCAGAAGAAGAGATTGGGCGAAGAATCGATTCCACATGAGAACCTCTTGCTCGACGCTGCCTCTGATCGGTTGAGTAACCCGTTTAAGAGTTCTCTTTTTCGAGATTTCTGTATTATTGTCCAGGAAGAAAAGGCACTCAGTAAAACTGGGAACCTTATTTCAGGATAAAATACTTCTAATCGTGTTTGACCTACTGTTAATGTAGACAGAGAACATGGTTTTGTCACCGGAAATATGTTTTGTGGCATCTAAACATTAAAAAATCTGATGCTAGTCCAGAAACAAACAGCAGAAATAGTCTTATTACTTGCTTTCTTGTAAGTAGAAGCGAAATAAGGGAGTACCATACGTTAAAGTTATAATCCAAAGCTGGTTGTTTTGTGACTGATGTTTCTTTGTTTGTATGGACAAATTCCTGTATGTGAAAAGTATATTATTTAAAGCTGAAACCAAAAATAAAGAATATCTCAAAAACGAAAAATGTATATAACATAAATTGTGTGATTTAAAGGGCTTTACATTTTTGTGGGGTAAGTTTTTGTCTATCTCCTACGGTTTAGCAGTTATTCAAAATTTCGTAAAATTCATCCAGAATAAAGTAGCCTTCAGAGGCTCTTCCCAGAAAATTCAAAATATACATTTTATTTGTCAGGTAAATATATTTAATATACCATATTTCAATCAAAATCGTTAGAAGCATTTTTGAGAGACTCAAATGTTTTGAAAAAAGTTCCATGTAAATGGTATTTTGGTGTGGGTGGTCAAAAAATTTTTGCATCGCATCTCCGAAAGATACTAAAGTTAAATACCATGTTTGGTGTTTTACCGATTTTCCGTTTTTGAGTTATGAGGACCTGTTTCTAAATATATTTTTCTTTTTGGATTCAGGGGGCACCAAAACGTCTATTTCTGGTGAAATCTCGGTATCAAATTTTTGGGTGGAATGCAATACCTTCTGTATACACTAGGTACAAAGTACGTATAGAGAGGGTAAAAATTGAAGGCCGAGAAAACAAAAACGCAACGCAATTTTGTCTTTCCAAAATGAAATCGCAGAGTAATAAATAAATAACGCGAAAAAACTTGCTCTTCCCAAAATGACAATGGATAATATGTAAATAAACATGTATACATATAAATATTGCTTCACAGCCAGTGCATTAGCGCTTTATTGTGCGTGTAAGTCACCCTAACCAAGAATCGAACTCCTATAATTACAGAAGCGGGTTATTTGTATTATTATTCTCATTATTCTTGAATGGCATTTATTAATATACAACCGGTTTCAATAAAATATTTGAAGGGGGAGAATATCCGGAAACCTGAAAACCGCCATTATTCAACCTCTTTACAGAGTAAAGGGAGTTACAGTAATCCAGAACATTATAGGGGCATCTCGCTGCTCTCTGCATTTGGAAAAATATACACTAGAATATTATACGAAAGATTTAAAACTTGGGTCATGACATACGATAAGATTTCTAAATTACAATCAGGGTTCAGAGAAAGCTTTTCAACCACTGACAATATGTTTACTTTCTCTACACGTACTATGTGATTAAAATATCGTATATTCAATATATTTACCTGACAAATAAAATGCTTATCTTGAATTTTATGGAAATAGCTTCTGAAGACTACTTTATTCTGGATGAATTTCACGGAATTTTGCATAACAGCTAAACCGTAACAGATGGACAAAACTTATCACACAATAAATGTAGGGCACTTTAAAACACACAATTTATGTTATATACAATTTTTTCGTGGAGTTGATCGTTTTTTTTTAGATATTCCTGTTTTTGGTTTCAGCTTTGAAAAACTTACACTTTTCTCACACAGGAAGTAGCCAACTCGTGTCCATACAAAGGAACTTCAGTCACATAGCAACCATCTTTTGACTATGAATTTAGCCTATGCTACTCCCTTATTTAGCTCCTACTTACAAAGAAGCAAGTAATATGACTATTTATGCTATTTTTCTCTCGATTTGAAGTAAATAGAAGCATAAGCTTTTTAACAATAATTTGTTGCAGGGATGTAGAGAATGTGAGTGCAGCACATCAGTTTTTTGTTCTAAAAGCTATCATCGATGATAATTTAAGAAATATGGAAGTTACGGTATACTCCGTGTTTGTAGATTTTAAAATACGTTTGATACTGCGGAACGTAGTAAATTAGCGCATAAAGGACTTTCCGGAAAAATGATGACAGCACTGAAGGCAATGCATAAAGAAGTTTAATTTGCTATCAAGGCTGATACATCAGAATGCAACACAGCGTAGAGGGGAGTCAAACAGGGTTGTATATTATCTCCCTTACTTTTTAATTTGTTTGTCGATGACATTGTTAGTATAATGGTGGAGAAAGACATACATGCGCCAACAGTTGAAGGCTAAAAAATACCAATTCCTTTATACGCTGATGCATTGCTATTCTTTATAAAACAGTAAATGGTTTGCAATCTGGCTTAAACGCACTGCAACGATTTTGTAGACAATGGGGCCTGGGAGTGAATATTCTTAAAACTAAAGCATTGGCATTTAAAATGGTTACGTTTACGGTCAGAGGAAATGCATACGAGGAGAAAGAAATTAAAAAATCTGATGTGTTCCATTCACATGACTTTCTCTATATCTCTGTAACAAATTACTGTCAATAAGCTTATATTTTATTTATTTCAATCTAATCAAGAAAAATTAGCAGAAATAGGGAGTACCATAGGTTAAAGTGAAAGCCAAAAGCTGGTTGCTATGTGACTGATGTTCCTTTGTTTGTATGGACAGGAGTTGACAAATTCCTGTATGAGAAAAGTATGTATTTCAAAGCTGAAACCAAGAAAAAGGAATATCTCAAAAACGATCGACTCCACGAAAAAAATGTATATAACATAAATTGTATGTTTTAGCGTACTCTACATTTTTTGTGAGTTAAGTTTTTGTCCATCTCTTACGGTTTAGTAGTTATGAAAAATTCATCCAGAATAAAGTAGTCTTCAGAGGCTATTCCCAGAAAACTCAAGATATACATTTTATTTGTCAGGTAAATATCTTTAATATACGAAATTTTAATCAAAACCATTAGAGCCATTTTTGAGAAAATCAACATTTTCGAAAAAAGTTCCATGTAAAGGGTAGTTGGGGTGGGGGGATTTTTCTGAAAATCCTCCTGTCGCATCCCTGGAAGATACTACTTAAATACCAAGTTTGGTATTTTACCGACTTTTCGTTTTTGAGTTATCGTGTTCACGGACACACACACGGAACTTTTTGTGAAAATACCTTTTTTTGGATACAGGGTATCCTAAAACATATATTTCCGGTGAAATCTCATAGTGCGTATAGAGAAAGTAAAAGTTTCGACTATCTAGGTGTAAGTTTTGACATGGCAGGAAAATGGCACAAGAACACTGAGTTTGTACAACACAAAGAGATTGGACAACTTTCTGAAACATTGAAGCTATTGACCCGGATACCAGATATGCCAGTAAAAACATTACAAACCATATATGAGGCAAAGGTTAGGTCTTCATTACTGTATGGAAGTGAGGTGTGGGGATAGGATAGGGTAGATAATCTAAATAAAATACAATGTCGTTGCTGGAAACGTATTCTGGGATTGGGAAGTGGAACTTCTAATTATGGAGTTCTTCGTGAGGTAGGATGCTGGGAAGATGCTGTATATGCTAAATTAGTGTAGTTAGACACTGGCTGCGAATAATTAAAGGTGATCAAACAACTCTAAGAGCAATATGTTATCGGCATCAGATGAATAACATAGAGCATCCAAAATGGTGGGCGGTGGGGCTACAACGGGGATTATCAAAGATTGGCTTAAACGATATTTGGCAAAGGAGCAGCGAAAATAACGTTGTGAATAAAGTAAAAAAGAAGGTTGTACGATATAAACAGGTAGGAAAGAAGACCTGAATGTAGAAACAAATCGTCATTGCAGTTACAAAACGAAATAAAAAGTGGGTGGGGTAAAGGAACATATATTTTAAAATTGGGTATGAAACAATGATCGGGAATAGCGTGGCCCAGGTTGGGAGGGTGGAAAACCCGTAAGGTAGTTGATGAAGCTGGTAGGCGGATTTGCCCATTAGGCGGGGATCAGGAAGATGGGAAGTATATTTTGGCAGATTGCTTGCAGATGGAGGATGATAGGAAAAAAGTACTACCGGAAGTATTTTTAACTTCCAACAGACGAAGGAGAGCATTCTGGGCCAAAACTGGCCAAGCCTGAGCACGTACTTAATTGAAGTACGTGCACTAAGAGATAAAATGTTTGTGTAAATATTGAATAGGCTTATTTGCTGTTTGACTAATCTATATGTATGAATACGTGGTGTAGTTGTGAGTGCAACTGTGTGTGTGTGTGATATCAGAGTGTCCTTTCTATAATTGTTCTGTGGTTCTGTTGTCGTAGCGCGCGAGCATGTGTATGTGTGTGTGATATCAGAGTGTCCTTTCTATAATTGTTCTGTGGTTCTGTTGTCGTAGCGCGCGAGCGTGTGTATGTGTGTGTGATATCAGAGTGTCCTTTCTATAATTGTTCTGTGGTTCTGTTGTCGTAGCGCGCGAGCATGTGTATGTGTGTGTGATATCAGAGTGTCCTTTCTATAATTGTTCTGTGGTTCTGTTGTCGTAGCGCGCGAGCATGTGTATGTGTGTGTGATATCAGAGTGTCCTTTCTATAATTGTTCTGTGGTTCTGTTGTCGTAGCGCGCGAGCGTGTGTATGTGTGTGTGATATCAGAGTGTCCTTTCTATAATTGTTCTGTGGTTCTGTTGTCGTAGCGCGCGAGCATGTGTATGTGTGTGTGATATCAGAGTGTCCTTTCTATAATTGTTCTGTGGTTCTGTTGTCGTAGCGCGCGAGCGTGTGCGTGTTATGTGTGCGTGTATTTCCTATTTTTTTTGTAGTGTTTATCGCCCGCTTTAACTACTTATTACACGCAGGCGGTGACACTGATGATGATGGAGCACCGGTGGAACGCGATGGCGGGGGAAACCGGAGTACCCAGAGAAAACCCGCCTCAACGCCGCTTTGTCCACCACAAATCTCACATATGGTCACTTGGGATCGAACCCCGGCTGTCTAGGTGAGAGGCGAGTGATCTAACCACTACTTGGCCACGGCACGGCCCCAATGTTGTTGAGAGATATAAAATATATATGTGGGTAATATTTTAATCTCTAGTATTTTTCGACAGCATGTACGGCAACTGTGTGACGCAAATAGTGTATTATTGTAAACTTAATAAAATACTACTACTGCTACTACCACCACTACTACCACTACCACTACTACTACCACTACCACTACTACCTCTACTACCACTACTACTACTACCACTACTACCGCTACCACTACCACTACCACTACTACCACTACCACTACTACTACTACCTCTACTACCACTACCACTACCACTACTACCACTACTACCACTACTACCACTACCACTACTACCACTACCACTACCACTACTACCACTACCACTACTACTACTACCTCTACTACCACTACCACTACCACTACCACTACTACTACTACCACTACTACCACTACCACTACCACTACCACTACTACCACTACCACTACCACTACTACCACTACCACTACCACTACTACCTCTACTACCACTACTACTACTACCACTACTACCGCTACCACTACCACTACCACTACTACCACTACTACTACTACCACTACCACTACCACTACTACCACTACCACTACCACTACCGCTACCACTACCACTACCACTACTACCGCTACCACTACCACTACCACTACTACCACTACCACTACTACCACTACTACTACTACCACTACCACTACCACTACTACCACTACCACTACCACTACCGCTACCACTACCACTACCACTACTACCGCTACCACTACCACTACCACTACTACCACTACTACTACTACCACTACCACTACCACTACTACCACTACCACTACCACTACCGCTACCACTACCACTACCACTACTACCACTACTACTACTACCACTACCACTACCACTACTACCACTACCACTACCACTACTACCACTACTACTACTACCACTACCACTACCACTACTACCACTACCACTACCACTACCTCTACTACCACTACCACTACTACCACTACCACTACTACCACCACTACTACTACCACTACCACTACTACCACTACTACCACTACCACTACCTCTACTACCACTACTACCACCACTACCACTACTACCACTACCACTACTACCACTACCACTACTACTACCACTACCACTACTACCTCTACTACCACTACTACTACCACTACTACCACTACCACTACTACCACTACTACTACCACTACCACCTCTACTACCACTACTACCACTACCACTACTACTATTACCACTACCACTACTACCACTACTACCACCACTACCACTACTACCACTACTACCACCACTACCACTACTACCACTACCACTACTACCACTACCACTACCACTACTACCACCACTACCACTACTACCACTACCACTACTACCACTACTACCACTATTACCACTACTACCACTACCACTACTACCCTACTACTACCACTATTACCACTACTACCCCTATCACTACTACTACCACTACCACCACTACTACCACTACCACTACTGCTACTGCTGCTACTTTCTAACTTTGTCATTTTCTCACACTAATGCTGCATATATTCAATGAATTTTTATTTGCGTTGCATATATTCCTGAAATTCTAAGCCACATCACCGAAAATGATAAATAACATGCAGAAGAGAGCTTGGGGACATGCAGCGCGGTTTTATTTTTCCTTTTGTTTTTGTGTTCAGGCTTCAGAGGAAATCAAAACAATATCCTGTGTTGGGAGCTGTGCGCTAATTAGCATAGTTTTGTTAGGAGCCATGCGAGGTGAGTTGCCTCCAGAGACACAAATGTCATAACTCGTGTGTGACGTAGCAATGCGTGCTGAGTGGTGACAACCATCGCCCACAATTACTGTCCCATGTTTAGTAAATGGTTAGTAACTTGTATTGAGAAAGTCAGTTTACCTTCGAGCATTTATATCCAAGGAAGACCGCGCTTGACGTCATTTTACTTTCTCCACTTAGTACATAGCTCATAAACAAAAAATCTGATGTGTTCCGTTCACATGACTTTCTCTACATCTCTGCAACAAATTACTGTTAAAAAGCTTATGTTTCTATTTACTTCATGCTAATCAAGAAAAAAATTAGCAGAAATACTCTTATTACTTGTTTCATTTAAGTAAAGGCGAAATAAGAGAGTACCATAGGTTAAAGTGATAGTCAAAAGCATGTCCTGTGTGAGAAAAATATATTTTTTTTTATAGCTGAAACTAAAAAACAAGGAATATCTACAAAACAATCAACTCCATGAAAAAAAATGCATATAACATAAATAGTGTGTTTTAAAATGCTCTACATATTTTGTGAGGTAAGTTTTACTCCATCCCTTACGGTTTAGGTGCTATGTAAAATTCTGTAAAGTTCATCCAGAATAAAGTAGTTTTCAGAGACTATTCCCAGAAAATTCAAGATATACATTTTATTTCTCTCTTTAATACCTATATGATATTTCAATCAAAATCGTTCGAACCATTTTTGAGATAATCAACATTTCCAAAAAAGTTCCAATTAAAGGGTAGTAACTACTGTAACTGTTTTGGGGTGGGGGATTTTTCTCAAAAATTGTTTTCTCAAAATTCTACGTGTCATATTCCTGGAAGATATTAAACTTAAACACCAAGTTTGGTGTTTTACCGACTTTGCTTTTTTGAATTATCGTGTTCACAGACCCACCCACACACACATGGACCTTTTTGTGAAAGTGTTTTTTTTTTTTTTTTTGATACAGGTGACCCTAAAACATATATTTCCGGGGAAATCTCGGTATCGAATTTTTGAGTGAAGAGCAATACCTTCTCTATACAATACTCGTATGTACATAGTTCGTGTAGAGAAAGTAGAAAGGTATTGCACTCCGCTCAAAAATTCGATATCGAGATTTCTCCGGAAATGTAGGTTTTGGTGTCCCAAAGGTGTATTTTTATAAAGAGATCCGTGCGTATGTTGTATGTCCGTGTTTCTAAGAATACGATAACTCAAAAACGAAAAGTCGTTAAAATACCAAACTTGGTATTTAAATTTAATATCTTCCAAGGATGCGACACAAGATTTTCAGAAAAAACCCCACTCCAAACTACCCTTTACATGGAAAAAATTTCGAAAATGTTTCTTTTCTCAAAATGGCTCTAACAGTTTAAAATCTCTTATACTTCAGATATTTACATGCCAAATAAAATATATATCTTGAATTTTCTGGGAATAGCCTCTGAAGACTACTTTATTCTTAATGAATTTTACGGAATTGTGCACAACTGCTAAACCGTAAGAGCTGGGAAAAAACTTAACACACAACAAATTAAGAGCACGTTAAAATTACCAATTTATGTTATATAAATTTTTTGTGGAAATTGTCGTTTTTGAGATATTCCTTGTTTTTGGTTTCAGCTTTGAAAAACGTATACTTTTCTCATACAGGAATTTGTCAACTCCTGTCCCTACAAACAAAGGAATTTGAATCACATAGCAACCAGCCTTTGACTATCACTTTAACCTATGGTACTCCCTTATTTCGCTTCTACTTACAAGGAAGCAAGTAATAAGACTATACTAATTTTTCACGATTAGCATAAAGTAGAAAAAGAAGTGTAAGTTTAATAACAATAATTTGTTGTAGAGACGTAGAGAAAGTCATGTGAATGGAACACATCAGATTTTTAAACTAGAACTAGTATAAAATGCGTCCATAAAGTGAATTTTACTGAAACCGCTGTTCTCATTTGTTACAATAGATATGAGTATAAAGGCTTGATAGGTTGGTAAAGGCTGAATAAACAAAACAGTTTTAAAATATGATGGAAAGCGGAGTACGACAGTTTTTGTGCACCCTGTTCCTTGCGTACTCCAAGCAGATGTAAAAACCACCAATAAATGGGAGGGAGCAGATGGATATTGACAATGCCACTGTACGGTTAACCGAATGCTTTATCTGCCTCTGGGTTCGTTTCAGAGCGTACATTCACCTTGCTACTCCGGGGGAGAGGAATTTCAAATGTTTGAAGAACGTGTTTATTAGAGTTGGGATAGAACTGGAGAAGCTCAAAGTGTTTACAATTCCACCTTAACGCAAACATACCTCCTATTATCTCTTTTCCCTTTTGTTTGGATTCAGGAAATGAAAGCAATTTTTTTCCACAGTCATAAAGTAAAAAGGCAACGAGTATAATGATATTAGGATGCTATCCTATCCAATAAAGTAAGTGGTAGTCATTATTTAGACCCTATTAATGGATCCTTCGATGTAAAAACCGGATCTTCCAGAGCGTTTGGCTCAAGCGCAGTTAATTACGACTGGGGCCCACCAGCGAAAAACATCACAGGATACAACTCTATTTGCTTTACTACTTCATTAATATAAGATGTGTGATCAAAAAGTTTCTGGAATGGCTTCACAACAATGCTGATACTGAGGTTTCTTTAATTCTTACCCAAATTGTACATGCAGGGTTTCTTCCCGATAAAATTGGGACGTCACATGACTTCCTGTGACCATGCAGTCACGAGGTAGACGCTCTCAAGTGAACACGTGTTTGCATGTGCTGCGATTTTGCCGCATAGCAGAACGAAGAACAAAGAACGGACATCAAATTTTGCTTTAAACTCGGTAAAATTGCAACAGAAGCTTATGAAATGTTAAGAACAACTTATGGGGAGGAAGTTATGGGCAAAATTCATCCATTTGAGTGCTTTTCCAAATGAAGATGCAGATCGTTCGGGGGCGACCCTGTTCTAGCAAAACTGATGAAGATATCAATCACGTGAGGGAAATGGTCTTAAATGATAGGCGCACTACAATAAGAGAAATTGTTGACTCATTAGGACTCTCCTTTGAAGGTGATCAAAGCATTTTGAAAGACAATTTGGACATGAGAAGAATTGCCGCCAAGTTGTGTCCCAACTGATTTCAAATGACCGTGTGATTGCCTGCTCAGATCTTAAAGAACAGATACAAAATGACCCACAATTGATGGATAAAATTGTTACTGGTGATAAAACATGGATTTATGGGTACGATCCAGAAACGAAGCAACAATCTTCACAATGAAAGAGTACTTCATCTCCACGCCCGAAAAAGGCCGGACTAGTTCGAGCCAAATTGATTGTGTTTTTTGACATTTGAGGCATTGTACATAAGGAACTTGTGCCACAGTGTCAAACAGTGAATCAAGTGTTCTACAAACAAGTGCTGCAAAGATTAAGAGAGAATATGCGACGCAAATGGCCGGAGAAATGGAGGAGTGGTGACTGTTTCCTGCGTCATGACAATGCGCCCGCGCACAAAACCCTTTCTGTTCACCAATTTTTGGATAAAAATAGGATGATTACTGTTTCCCATCCCACCTGTTCTCCATATTTGGCACCAGTGGACTTTTTCTTTTCCCGCGACTTAAAATGCGGCTCCGAGGTCACTGTTTTGGGGACATTGATGTCAAATATCGCGAATCGCATGTTGAAAGAAGAGGACTTCCAGAGGTGCTTCCAGCAGTGGCAGAAGCGCTGGGACAAGTATATCAACTCCCAAGGAGCCTACTTAGAGGTGCTTCCAGCAGTGGCAGAAGCGCTGGGACAAGTGTATCAGCTCCCAAGGAGCCTACTTAGAGGTGCTTCCAGCAGTGGCAGAAGCGTTGGGACAAGTGTATCAGCTCCCAAGGAGCCTACTTCGAGGTGTTTCCAGCAGTGGAAGAAGCGCTGGGACAAGTGTATCAACTCCCAAGGAGCCTACTTCGAGGTGTTTCCAGCAGTGGAAGAAGCGCTGGGACAAGTGTATCAACTCCCAAGGAGGCTACTTCGAGGTGTTTCCAGCAGTGGCAGAAGCGCTGGGACAAGTGTATCAGCTCCCAAGGAGCCTACTTCGAGGTGTTTCCAGCAGTGGCAGAAGCGTTGGGACAAGTGTATCAGCTCCCAAGGAGCCTACTTCGAGGTGTTTCCAGCAGTGGCAGAAGCGCTGGGACAAGTGTATCAACTCCCAAGGAGACTACTTCGAGGTGTTTCCAGCAGTGGCAGAAGCGCTGGGACAAGTGTATCAACTCCCAAGGAGCCTACTTCGAGGTGTTTCCAGCAGTGGCAGAAGCGTTGGGACAAGTGTATCAGCTCCCAAGGAGCCTACTTCGAGGTGTTTCCAGCAGTGGCAGAAGCGCTGGGACAAGTGTATCAACTCCCAAGGAGACTACTTCGAGGTGTTTCCAGCAGTGGCAGAAGCGCTGGGACAAGTGTATCAACTCCCAAGGAGACTACTTCGAGGTGTTTCCAGCAGTGGCAGAAGCGCTGGGACAAGTGTATCAGCTCCCAAGGAGCCTACTTCGAGGTGTTTCCAGCAGTGGCAGAAGCGCTGGGACAAGTGTATCAGCTCCCAAGGAGACTACTTCGAGGTGTTTCCAGCAGTGGCAGAAGCGCTGGGACAAGTGTATCAGCTCCCAAGGAGCCTACTTCGAGGTGTTTCCAGCAGTGGCAGAAGCGCTGGGACAAGTGTATCAGCTCCCAAGGAGCCTACTTCGAGGTGCTTCCAGCAGTGGCAGAAGCGCTGGGACAAGTGTATCAGCTCCCAAGGAGCCTACTTCGAGGTGTTTCCAGCAGTGGCAGAAGCGCTGGGACAAGTGTATCAGCTCCCAAGGAGCCTACTTCGAGGTGTTTCCAGCAGTGGCAGAAGCGCTGGGACAAGTGTATCAACTCCCAAGGAGACTACTTCGAGGTGCTTCCAGCAGTGGCAGAAGCGCTGGGACAAGTGTATCAGCTCCCAAGGAGCCTACTTCGAGGTGTTTCCAGCAGTGGCAGAAGCGCTGGGACAAGTGTATCAGCTCCCAAGGAGCCTACTTCGAGGGTCTCAGTGCAGATTTGACAAAGCAGACTGTTTTGTGGTATTTATGATGTCGTTCTGGAAACTTTTTGATCACACCTCGTATAAGATTAATCTGAAGGTGATACATCTATGAAATTTGACAAAATGCACAGTATTTGAAGTTTATACCAGTCGTTTTACACAAAGATTAGTGATGGGAGTATTCGAATGCAAAATGTCGATGTATTCGATTCTTGGATGTTCTAGAGTTATTTTGTAACCTGGATGTAGTATTCATATCAGTGCAGGGTTTAAAAAAATAGTTCTCGATTGAGAATATCTTGAATGCACAGGGGCGGGTTTTCTCCGGTTTCCCCCGCCGTCGCATTCCACCGGGGCTCAATCTTCGTTCCATATATCACCAGTGTCATCGTCTGCAGTGCCAGAGTAGTAAAAATTGCCATTAAACACTAAAAAAGAAAACAAATTCTAATGTGTTACACTCGCATGACTTTCTCTAGCTGCTCTACAAGCAGACTTCTTACAAAGGATTTTCTAAACAATAATAATCCAGATAAACATTAGCAGAATGTTCTTATTACTTACTTCCTTATAAGTAGAAGGAACTAAAGGAATATGCTATGCTAAAATGATAGTCAAATGTTTTAAAAACAATCGTTATTCGATTGTCATTGGAAATAGCTTCTTTGCTTGGCCAGGAGTAGAACAAAAGAAAAACGGACACTTCCAGTCTGAGAAAAGTATAAGTACTTTAAGGAATATCTCGGAATACCTCCACAACAAAAATGTAAAGGACATAAATTGTGTGTTTTGACGAGATCTACATTTTTGTGTAGTACATTTTTGTAGACCTCTAACGGTTCAGCAGTTAAGCAAAATTCGGCAAAATTCATTCACAATAATTATGTCTTCAGAGGTTATTCCCAGAAAAATTAAATTTGTCATGTAAGCATTTTCATAATACGATGTTTTAATCAAAATCGTTACAGCCATTTTTGAAAAAATCAAAATTTTCCAAGTTTTTCCATGTAAAGTGTAGTTGGATATGGGATGATTTTCTTGGAAATCTTCGTGTCGCATCCTTGGGAGATACTAAACATAAATATCAAGTATGGTATCTTATGGATTTTCGTTTTCGAGTTATGCTGCTCACAGACACACAAACAGACAGACAGACAGACACGCACGGGCATGTTTCTAAAAATGTTTCTTTTTTTTTTTTGGATTCAGGGGGTGCAAACATGTATTTCCGGTGAAATCTCGGTATCGAATTTTTGGGTGCAATACAATACTTTCTCTATACACTATGTACATAGTACTTGTAGAAAAGTAAAAATCTGATGTGTACCATTCATATGACTTTCTCTATATCCCTGCAACAAGTTGTTCTTAAAAAGCTTGTACTTCTATTTACATTATGCTAATCAGAAAAAAGTGTGCAGAAATAGTCTTATTACCTGATTCCTTGTAAGTAGAAGCGAAATAAGTGACTACCATAGGTTAAAATGATAGTCAAAAGCTGGTTGCTATGTCAATGAAGTTTATTTGACTATATGGAGAGGAGTTGACAAGTTCCTGTATGAGAAAAGTGTAAGTCTTTCATAGGAGAAGCCAAAAATAAGGAATGTCTCAAAAACGACGAACTCAAGAAAAAAATGTATACAACATAAATTGTGTGCTCTACATTTTTTGTGCAGTAAGTTTTTGTCCATCTCTTACGGTTTAGCAGTTATTCAAAATTCAGTAAAATTCATCCAGAATAAACTACTCTTCAGATGCTATTCCTAGAAAATTCAAGATATACATTTTATTTTTCAGGTAAATATGTTTAATATAGGAAATTTTAATCAAAATAGTTAGAGCTATTTTTGAGAAAATCAAAATTTTCGAAAATAGTTCCATGTAAAGGGTAGTTTGGGGTGAGGGATTTTTCTCAAAATCTTCGTGTCGCATCTCTGGAAGATACTTTACTTAAATACCAAGTTTGGTATTTTACCGACTTTTCGTTTTAGAGTTATCGAGTTCACAGACATACGGCCAGACGGACACACGGACACACACGGACCTTTTTCTGAAAATACCTTTTTTGGATACAGGGGACCCTAAAATATATATTTCCGGTGAAATCTCGGTATCGAAATATTTGGTGGAGCGCAATACTTTCTCTATACATTATGTACATAGTGAGTATAGAGAAAGTAAAAATACGTCCTCATGAAAGCTTCAGCTCTTACTTGAAAATTTAATTTGTCAAAATGTTGGTCAAATTTCACGGATACATCGCCTTATAAGGAATTCTCTGAAGATTTCAGATCGATATTATTGTGTAATGTTGCACTGTGGGTTTTCTATTCGAATCCTGGTCCTCAGTGGTTTATGAACTTCACGGCTGAATTACGAGCACAGAATTTTTGGACCCTTTCCTCGTCCAGGATGGCATTTTTGTGGAGAAGAGAGGCGAAAGAAAGAGGCACATTTTTTGGAAGTATTACTACATCAAAATACAATTTCTCTACTACCATTATAAGGGTAGAGCTCGCATCCCGTACATCATTCCTTTCATTCCCACCACTGAGTTACTTCTTCCTTAATCTATAAAGGAATGTTTCTAAGGGTAGTGGAATGGGGAAAAAGAGATCGTGGGGAAAGGAAATGGAGAAGGAGAGAAAAGCACACGTATAGAGGAAAAATGAGTGCATAGCTGTGGAGATGTCAGAAACGTGGCAGACAAATGAGAGATGAGCAAGATGATAATAGAGGGAGCCACCTGATACAAGAAGTGTGTCCTGCACCGCGAGCATTTATTAGACGAAGAAGGAAACTAGAACAATAAATAACTCACTTTGTGGTTTTGTTTCCGTGTTTCTTTACTTGGCTCTTTAAGCGTACACGCCTTGCTTCTAATCTCTTCTGTCACGAGCTGGTGACATTAGTGCGGACTTGCTATTCAAAGTTTTATCCCGTCTTCCGGCCCACTTGCATTTATGTTGTGCCTCGCATAAAGAAAAGGCGCGTGTCAAAAGTCATGCTTTGCTAAAAGTTGTCCCTTAAATTTCCTCCAAGTTCAACTCATCATGAGCAAAATGTATAATTTCAAAAATGTTAATCTGGATTCCTTCCAGCATAGTTTTTACAACCGAGAGCTTTAATTATAATTACGAGGGCCATCCAAAAAGGACAGACGATTTGACATAACTAAATGATGATGACATATGAGGTACGTCTAGAAACTAAGTCCCGTTTGGTAATAAAATTAAATTGTGTGCAGATACAGAATAATTATTTATTGCAGAAAATTCTACAACTCTTAAACTACTTTTCCACATAACTGCCGAAATTTTGCAGGCATTTGTCATAGCGTGGCACAAATTTTTTTATACCTTCTTCATAGAAGCTTGCCGCCTGTGTCTTCAAAATGTTGGAAACATTTTCTTTCAGCTCTTCGTCATTGTTGAAGTGTTGACCGCCAAGGAAAGAATTGAGATGTAAGAACAGATGAAAGTCGCTAGGAGCGAGGTCAGGGCTGTACGGAGGATGGTCAAACATGTCCCAGCCAAATCTCTGTAGGAGGTTTTTCGTCACATTTGCAGTGCACTTCACTACGTCCTTCATTGAACTGTCGGACCCATCTTCTCACCATTGAATCACTCATCGCATTTTGTCCGCAAATTTGCCGATAAATTTCAATTGCTTTCACTTTCCTAGCATTCAGAAAACGAATCACAGATCTGATTTCACAAGCGGCGGGATTTTCAATCAACACCGATATTGAAAACAAGCACAACAAAGCGTATGTGGCTGACAGCGATCTCAAAATGGCGCACGTTTCTTCTCCTTGATACAGAGCGTCTACCGCGCATGTGCGGAACTGCGATCTCAGCGCTGCAGCGGAGATAAATTGAAACAGAACTTACTTTCTGGACGTACCTCGTATATCAACACAAAACGCAATTTACAAAATTACGTATCTTATTCTATTTCTCCATATAATCTCCAATCTGTCAAGACGTTTATTGTCAAGTGGTACCAGTTTTTCAAGGCCGATGTTGTACTTTCCACCGCCAAAGAATTTAACTGTTTTTTTAATTTCTCTACACGTACTTGTATATGGTGTATAGAGAACGTATTGCAGTCCACCCAAAAATTCGATCCCGAGATTTCACTGGAAATATATGTTTTAGGGTCCTCTGTAAACAAAAAAAAAAAAGCATTTTCAGAAAAAGCTCCTTGTGTGTGTCCGTGTGTCCGTGAACACGATAAGTTTAGTATCTACCAGGGATGCGACACGAGGATTTTGAGAAGAACCCCTCCACCAGCAACTACCCTTTGCATGGAACTTTTTTCGAAAATTTTGATTTTCTCAAAATTGGTTGTAGCAATTTTGATTAAAATATCGTATATTATAGATATTTACCAAACAAATAAAATATGTATTTTGAATTTATTGGGAATAACCTCTGTAGACTATTTTATTCTGGATGAATTTTACGGAATTTTACATAACTGCTAAACCGTAAGTGATGAACAAAAACTTGCCATACAAAAAATGTAGATCACTATAAAACACACCATTTATATTATATGCATTACCATAACTAGGATTTTTGGACGCTGGTAGGTTTATTTCTCTTTTGCGTTTGCAGCGCCGTATTTAATATAGTAATAGATATCCCCCCTACTCTGCAAATAAAAGTGAGTAATTAGGAGGGAGTTTAGGTATGTCTACTGTTTCCTTCAGTTTATTTACTTGTTCCGTTTATGTAAATATGGTCTTAATGGACACAAACTGCAGTGATGCGAAAACATGTTGCATTAGAATAGCAGTTTTGCAATAACGCAACTGTGACATTTAAATATTTTGCTTTACTCTAATGGACGCATTGTATTTATATAATACACTAGTGGCTGTAAACAGAAACATAACACAGCACTAAAAACTATTGTATCTATTCTGTTTCGTTTATTGTAAGTAGAAAAATTATTCTCACTACTACGAATAGTAAGTAGGGAAGGTATTGCACACCGTCCAAATAATCGACATTCATTTTCTCCGAAAATATGTTGTAAAGTCCCCTGAATCTAATAAAGTCCTTTTAGAAAAGGTCAGTGTGTGTTTGTCCGTATAGTGTATATGTGTTTCATTAAATAGCAACTTGATATTGATTGACATTATAGCAATTTTTATATTCTCTACACGAATTATGTACATAATGTACAGAGAAGATATTGTATTCCACCCAAAAATTTGATATCAATATTGCACCGAAAATACATGTTTTGGATCCCCCTGAATCCGAAAAAAAAATTGGGAAAAAGGTCCATGTGTGCGTGCGTATGTGTGTGTGTTTGTGGACAGCATACTTCAAAAACGAAAAGAACATTAAATACTAAATTTAGTATTTAATTTTGGTAGCTTCCAAGGATGCAACACGAATATTTTTAAGAAAATCCCACCACCCCCAACTACCCTCTACATGGAACGTTTTTCTAAAATTTTCATTTTCTAAAACAGGCTCTAATGATTTTTATTTAAACATGGTGTATTAAAAATATTTACTGGACAAATAAAATGTAATCTTGAATTTACTGGGAATAGTCTCTGAAGACTACTTTACCTTGGATGAATTTTTTCGAAATTTTGCATAACGGTAAACGGTAAAAGATGAATAAAGCTCTACCCACAAAAAATGTAGAGCACATTAAAACACAATTTATGTCATATACATTTGTTTCTGTAGTTGATCATTTTCAAGATATTCCTTGTTTTTGGCTATACTTTGTCATAGAGGAATTTGTCAACTCCTGAGCATACAGAGAAAGGAACTTCAGTTACATAGCAACCAGTTTTTGACTATCAATTTAACCTATGGTATTCCCTTATTTCGCTTCTACTTACGAGGAAACAAGTTATAAGACTATTTGTGTTATTCTTCCTGGATTAGCATGAAGTAAATAGAAGTATAAGCTTTTTAACAAAAATTTGTTAAAATAGCATAAATTGTGTCTTTTAACGAGCTCTACATTTTCTATTAGGTAAGTTTTTGTCTATCTCTTAAGGTTAGCCAGCTATACAAAAGTTCGTAGAATTCATCCAGAAGAAAGTATTCTCCAGAGGTTATTTACAGAAAATTTAAGATATTGTGTACGTTATTTGTAAGCTAAATATTCTTAATATACAATATTTGTATCAAAATCATTAGAGCCTTTTTTCAGGAAATCAAAATTTTCGAAAAGTTTTCCATCTAAAGGGTAATTAGAGGTGGGAGAATCTTCTTGAATATCTTCGTGTCGCATCCTTGGAAGACACTGAACTTAAAATAACAAGTTTGGTATTTAACGGACATTTCGTTTTTGAGCTATACTGTCCACAAGCACACACACGCACACACAGTGACCTTTTTCAATTTTTTTTTTTGATTCAGGCGGATCCAAAACATATATTTCCCGTGAAATCCCAATATCGAATTTTTGGGTATATGTATTGTATTCCCCTTATACAAGAAATAGAATAAAAGCATTCTTGCTACTGTTTACATTGATACATATTAAATAAAAGAATAAACGTTTTATGTAGTATAGGTACAGGAATTTATATGAATCAGAAATTTTTTTCTTTAAATCTATCAATATTTAATAATTTACCCATAAGTTAAGGTAATTTTTAATTTCTCTAGCCCCTTATATACAATGTACATAGGGATAGAGAAGGTATTATCATGCACCCAAAAATTCGATACCGAGATTTCGCCGGAAATATATGTTTTAGGGTCCTCTGAGACCGAACAAAAATTGTTAAGAAAAAGGCCCCTGGGTGTGTGTGTCTGACTCTATGTGTGTGTGTGTGTGTGTGTGTGTGTGTGTGTCTGTGGACAGCATAGCCCCAAAACAAAAAGACCGTTAAATACCATATTTTAATATCTTCCAAGGATACGTCACGAAGATTTTGAAAAAAATCCCCCCACCACAAACTACCCTTTACATGGAAAAAGTTTCGAAAATTTTGATTTTCTTAAAAACGGCTCTAACGATTTTGATTAAAATCCCGTATATTAAAGCTATTTATGTCCGAAATAAAATGTATATCTCGAATTTTTGGGGAATAACCTCTGAAGACCTCTTTATTCTGAATGCATTTTTCTGAATTTTGTTTAACTGCTAAACCGTAAACGTTAGAAAAAAACGTACTACACAAAAAAATGTACCTCATGACAAAACACAGCATTTGTGTCCTTTACGTTTTTGTTGTGGAGATAACCGTTTTCGAGATATTCCTTGTTATTGGTTTCAATTGTGAAATACTTAAACTTTTCTCACACAGGAAAATTCTGTGTTTCTTTTGTTCTACTCCTGGCCAGGCAAAGAAGTGATTTGCAATGACAATCGCATAACGATAGCTTTTAAAACATTTGACAATCACTTTAGCGTAGTGCATTCCCTTATTCCCTTCTACTTATATGGAACTAAGTAATAACATTCTACTAACATTTATCTTGATTAGTATTGTGTACAAAGAAGAATAATCTATTGTAGGAGTTTTGTAGAGAAGCTAGAGAAAGTCATGTGAGTGTAACATATCAGATTTTTTTAGAAAATGTCAATACATTTTCTAGGAGAATAGTTTGGGGTAGTTAATGTACTAGCAGGGATATTAAACATTTTAAACTAGCTGGAGATGTTCCTATATACACCAATATGTATAAGATAAAATCAATAATGAAATGGTTTCCGAGCATTGGAGGGTAAAACTGTGAAAAGAGTAAAGGCGAAAAAAATGTCAAAGAAGGAGTGAATGCAGTCGCTAATTATGTCACTTTTTTCTCTGTCTTTCTGCTGCTACTTTGTCCATATTTTTCGTGCTTTAAAGGAGATGCAAAATTAGCTCAGCGCAATGAAAGTTAAAAAAGAAGAGAACAAATATAATATCAAGTGTTTTAATGCCACTTTAAAAAAAGTGGTTGGGATTTTATGATTATTGTTATTTTCCCCTCTCTCAGAGGTAGAAACTGTCCTTCGTTATCTGCTCATTTAGGGACGTACTTGCAGAGTGCGACAAGAAAAGGGCATGGCGAAACGAAGGCAATAGGGAAAGATGAAAACGCACACAATTTGTACGTGGTGAGGAGGAAGTAACCACACCAATTAGCCACGCTTAATCCTGACATACTCTGACAGAAAATTTAGCTCCTTGAAACAAAATACCAAAACTAAACAAATTACAAATACACATTCTCTTTTTCTCTAACAAAACACAAACTGATTGCAATTAGAATCTACTTACAATAACTATCAGACTCAAGATGTCAATGTCATAGCCGGGATTTGAACCACGGTCTCCCCGTTACTCAGCCACTGAGCAACATGCCAGCATAGCACTGAATTTCTCAACTGACTCGCATGTTTCCCGGTAAACCACAAAGTATCACAAATGAGTTTGAGATGACAACCCCAATAGCGACTTACAATGTTATAAGTACTTTAGTCCCAGGATTCATAGTATAGCCTACTATTATGGTCAATTGGTGTTGATTTAAGTGTTTTTACTTGCTCTACACGTACTATGTACATAGTGTATAGAGAAGGTATTGGCATTTAAGTTTGGTATCTTCCAAGGATGTGACACGAAGATTTGCAAGAAAATCCCCCTACTACACTTTATATGGAAACTTTTTAGAAAATTTTGATTTCCTCAAATATGTTTCAAACGATTTTGATTAAAATATGTATATTAAAGATATTTACCTGGCAAATAATATGTATATCTTCAATTTCCTGGGAATAGCCTCTGTAGACTACTTTATTCTGGATGAAGTTTGCATAACTGCTAAACCGTAAGAAATGAACAAAAACTTACCACACAAAAAATGTAGAGCACATTAAAACACATGATTTATGTTATATGATTTTTTTCCAGGTGTTGATCATTTTTGAGATATTCCTTGTTTTTGGTTTCAGGTTTGAAAAACGTATACTTTTCTCATACAGGAATCAATTGGTTTCCATACAAACAAAGGAACTTCAGGCACCTAGTAACCAGCTTTTGACTTCACTTTATCCTATGATACTCCGATATTTTGCTCCTACTTACAAGGAAACAAGTAATAAGACTATTTCTGCTAATTTTTTCTCGATTAGCTTGAAATATATAGAAGAATAAGTTTATTAACAATAGTTTGTTACACAGAAGTAGAGAAAGTCATGTGAATGGAACACATCACATTTTTTTTTACACAAGCCGTATGAAGGACAGGAGTTATATAGTTAGTCAGACTGAAAAATGCAATACCATAGCCGGGATTTGAACCACGGATCTCCCGGACTCTACCGCTGAGCAACCATGATAATATACCGGCATAGCATTGAATTCATCAACTGACTCGTATGTTTCCCGGTAAACCACAAGATGTTCTAAAATTATTTTGACCGCCTGCGGTGCCACAATTAGTTAAAGCGGGCGTTAAACACTACAAAAAAAAATATATTTTGAGATGACAACCTCAATGGCGACTTACAATGTTGTAAGTTCTTTAAGTACCAGGATTCATATTATAGCCAACTGTTATTGTCAATTGGTGTTGATTTAACTGTTGTTTGTTTTACACAAGCCGTATGTAGGACAGGAGATATATAGGTAGAGTCAGACTGAAAAATTCAGTGCCATAGCCGGGAATTGAACCACGGGTCTCCCGGTCCCTAGCCGTTGCTCTACCATTGAGCTACCATGGCAACATAACGGCATAGCATTGAATTTATCAACTGACTTGTATGTTTCCCGGTAAACCATAAGGTAATCTCAAATTATTTTGAAATGACAACCCCAATAACGAATTTTTCCTGGCTATGACATTGAATTTTTCAGTCTGATTCTACTTATATAACTCCTGTCCTACACGCGGCATGTGTGAAAAAAAACAACAATCAAATCAAATAACTGTCTTTCTTCAATGCTTTTGTAACAATTCTGTCCTATAGTTTCTTTCCGACGTTCGTTGGGTATTGCGTGCTATGAATTTCCCAACGAAATACACTCAACTGTTAAATACTCTCCAAATAAATGAAGGACTGAGACAAGGATATTTATAATATATATATATATATATATATATATATATATATATATAAACAGAGTTGTATAAAAATGATTTTCAAAGAATTAGTCAAAATAAAGAGAAGCAAATAAAAAGTGTATTGTACGGGGCTGATCAGTCGTTAACAGATCAGAAGATAATTTACAAAGATGAGCGAATATCCTGAATTATATAATAAAGGAATACAACATGAAAATATCTTACCAGAAAACTAAATCGATAACAACGTACAGGAGAAATAAAAAACGAGTGTAAATATTAATAGATAAAAAAAAAAATCTGATGTGTTCCATTTACATGACTTTCTCTATATCTCTGTAACAAATTATTGTTAATAAGCTTATCTTTTATTTATTTCATGCTAATCGAGAAAAATTAGCAGATATAGTCTTATTTCTTGCTTTATTGTAAGTAGAAGCGAAATAAGGAAGTACCATAGGTTAAAGTGAAAGCCAAAAGCTGGTTGCTATGTGACTGATGTTCCTTTGTTTGTATGGACAGGAGTTGACAAATTCCTCTACGAGAAAAGTAAAGTTTTTCAAAGCTGAAACCAAGAAAAAGAAATATTTTAAAAACGATCAAGTCCACGAAAAATATATATATAACGTAAATTGTGTGTTTTAACGTGCTCTACATTTTTCGTGGGTTAAGTTTTTGTCCATCTCTTACGGTTTAGTAGTTATGCAAAATTCATCCAGAATAAAGTAGTCTTCAGAGGCTATTCCCAAAAAATTCAAAATATACATTTTATTTGTCAGGTAAACATCTTTAATATACGATATTTTAATCAAAATCGTTAGAGCCATGTAAATGGTAGCTTGGGATAGGGGGATTGTTCTCAAAATCTTCGTGTTGCATCCCTGGAAGATACTGTACTTAAATACTAAGTTTGGTATTTTACCGACTTTTCGTTTTTGAGTTATCGTGTTCACAGACACACTGGCACACGGACACACACATGGACCTTTTTTTGGATACAGGGGACCCTAAAACATATATTTCCGGTTAAATCTAGGTATTGAATTTTTTGGTGGAGTGCAATACCTTCTCTATACACTATGTACATAGTACGTATAGAGAAAGTAAAAATGTATTGAACTGTTTCTTACAATACATTTCCAGTGAAAACACGCACTATGTATATAGTGCATAGAGAAAGTATTGCACTCCACCCAAAAATTCAATACCAAGATTTCACCAAAAATATATGTTTTAGGGTCCCCTGTGTCTGTGTGTCCGTGTGCTTGTGAACACGATAACTCAAAAACGATAAGTCGGTAAAATACCAACCTTGGTATTTAAGTTTGGTATCTTCCTGGGATGCGACACAAAGCTTTTGAGAAAAAATGCCCACCCCAAACTACCCTTTACATGGAACTTTTTTCGAAAATGTTGATTTTCTAAAAAAAAATGGCTCTAACGATTTTGATTAAAATGTCGTATACTAAAGGTATTTACCTGATAAATAAAATGTATATGTTAAATTTTCTGGGAATAGCCTCTGAAGACTACTTTATTCTGAGCGAATATTACGGAATTTTGCATAAGTGCTAAACCGTAAGAAATAGACAACAACTTAAAACACGCAATTTATGTTGTATACATTTTTTTCTTGGAGTTGATCGTTTTTTAGATATTCCTCGTTTTTGTTTTCAGGTTAGAAAAACTTAAATTTTCTCATACAGGAATTTATCTACTCCTGTCCAAACAAACAAACGAACTCCAGTCAAAGAGCAACCAGTTTTTGACTATCACTTTAGCCTATGGTACTTTATTATTTCACTTCTATTTACAAGGAAGCAAGTAATAAGATTATTTCTGCTATTTTTTTCTCGATTATCATGAAGTAAATAGAAGCATGAGCTTTTTAACAATAATTAGTTGCAGAGATGTAGAGAAAGTCATGTGAATGGAACACATCAGATTTTTATACCTGTCGCTCAGGTGTCAGGAAGTTTCCAGAAGCTGTCCCACACCACAGGTGTCACAAACTCATTCAGGTGTAATAATGTTGCACTTCGACGTCAAATAAACTTCATAACAGCGCAGCTGTCCACTCGCACTCCCAACTTTTGTGCCAAAAGAACTTGCAACCACCACAGTTACTCGCAGGTGTAACAATGAACCATGACAAGTTTACACACGTTCGGCGATTACGGCCGCAAGGCGTAGTTACACTACTAAATTGTGATCTCAGAATTTTTAAACTTGTAAGAAATGTGAACAACTACAATGGGTTGCTATGCCATTTTAGTTTCTCTGTTAAAAACGTGGGAAAAATCACACTTTTACTTTCTCGGCTACAGTCTTGTACTATGTGCGTAGAGAAGGTACCGCATTGCACCCAAAAATTCGATACCGAGATTTCACAGGAAATTTATGTTTGAGGTCTCCTGAGTTCGAAAAAGAATTTTTAGAAAAAGGTCCGTGTGTGAGTGTGTGCGTGTTTATCTGGTGTAGCATAGCTCAGAAATGTAAACTCGGTTAAATACCGGACTTGGTATTTAAGTTCAGTATTATCCAAATATACGACTTGAAGATTTTTCAGACAATCCCCCAACCCAACTATTCTTTACATGCAAAACATTTCTAAAATTTTGATTTTTTCAAAAATTACTAATATTTTAGACTAGTATATCCTATAAATAATGTTAAATACAAAAAATATATTTTCTGAATTTTCTAGTAATAGCCTCTGAAGAGGTCTTCACTTTGAATGAATTTTTCATAACTGGTAAACCTAAGAGAAAAAAGTGTATATAATATAATTTTATTACATAAGATATAACATTTCAAGGCTGGTTATTTACAACATTTCTAGTATAACAAAGTTGAGAGAAGCATTAAACAGGTCTTAAAATACGGTCCAGTTAAACGAATCTAGACCGAGTTTATGCTACCATTTTAACATTATTTTTGTTTAAGACCTAAAGAGTTTCATCTGCCTGCAGGTTATGATGTGGTTATCATTTCAAACCGCTTATGAATAAATAATTAGGCAAGCTCGGTACATTACTGATGAGTACATCGCCATATTTGCATGTTTTGTTTGTTGATTATTTTCGCATGTGTATTAGAGTGAAACAGATGTTGGTAACAAACGGTATATAGCTGCGCATTTTGATGATGAAGCCGATTTTAAAGCCCAAACTTGATATTTAAGTTTGGTATCTTCCAAGGATGGGACACGAAAATTTTCAGGAATATCCCTTCACCCCAAACTACCCTTTACATACAAAAAATTTCGAAAATTTTTATTTTCTTAAAAATTGCTCTAACGATTTTGATTAAAATGTCTTATATTAAAGATATTTACCTGACAAATAAAAAAAAATATATATATATATTGATATTTCTGGAAATAGCCTCTGTAGACTACTTTGTTCTGGATGAATTTTACGGAATTCTGCATAACTGCTAAACCGTAAGAGATGGACGAAAAGTTACCACACAGAAAATGTAGCTTACTATAAAACACTCAATTTATGTCATATATATTTTTTTCGTGGAATTGATAATTTTTAAGATATTCATGGTTTTTCGTTTCCGTTTTGAAAAACATACTTTTTTCATATAGGAATTTGTCAACTCATGTCCAAAGAAACAAAGGAACTTCAGTCACATAGCAACCAGCTTTTGACTTTAACTTTAACTTATGTTACTCCCTTATTTCGCTTCGACTTACAAGGAAGCAAGTAAAAAGAGGCATAATCTTTGTACCAAAATTTTTTTGCAGAGATGAAGGGAAAGTCATGTGAATGGTATACCAGATTTTTTTTTTAACTCCTGGCAATAGAAAAAATGAAATTTTAATTATTTTACATAGCGACAGACTTTTAAAGAACTTGGCTTTGACTCTTAGCTTGTTTATTCCCTTATTTCCGTTCTGTTACAAGGAAATATGTAAAAAGACCATTTCTGGTAGTATTTATCTTGATTAGCATGATATAGATAACAGATTAAACTTCTAAATATAATATTTGTTTGCAGAGCAGCTAGAGGAGGTCATGAGAATGGAACACATCAGATTTTTTATATCAGGTGTGCTTCTAAGAGTGGAGTGATAAAAGATATACAGGCCATTTCAAAAAGACACCTAACGAAGATAGCCGTCGATTAGCTTACACTTTGACTTGTCCGAAACGTGATGTTGAACTTTCAAACTCTTCTATTTAATGTTTGATGTGTGTTTGAAAATCGCACACATTTGGGATTAGGCAGCGAAGGAACAATGGTTGTCATACTCCATATAATCAACCTCAGAACGTGTTATACAAAACCCTCATGCTACGTTTTTCTTTACTAAGGTGACCTACGCCGGTGTGTCCATCAAACCATGTCTACACCACGCGACTGGGACTATCGCTACCATCCGGCATCTCTCTTGGAGTGGGCAAGGCATGTGTCATTTGGTTATGTACGACTGCCTAATCCATGGTGATTTTATGGCAGTTTTTGTATGTGCCCAATTTAGAGCTGAAAATTATATTCACGTGCGGTATGACCAACAAGATCCACATCTTCGTTTGGTGTCGTTTTGAAACACCCTGTATACAATCGAACAAGGAAAAACGCTGTGTTGCCTGTGGGGACAATTTCAGCGAGTGTTGGACGAGTTGTGGACTAGAGGATGTAAACAAAGTTGGCACGAAAAGTGTTCTGGCCATGAAAGGTTTGTTCGCAGCGCATTTGATCAATAGTCATTGATGCGTTTGTGTGCCAACCCTTAAACGACAAAACGCTAAAGCTGGGCATTTCGTTCGGCGTTTACATACTACACTGATTTGTGGTTATTTGTTGATTGTCAGTTTCATAGGCACGTTTCATAGATTATAGAGCAAGGCCACAGAAGGATTCTTGCGCTGCTGCCAAGCTTGAGCTATTGCATGTGGCAGGAAGGACAAGCACACGTGTCCCCTAACGTACGTTTATCAATGGATGCCACAATCAGCTATGACTTAGGAATCTAACATTTCTAAGGTTCCACAATTAAGGCCGCAGGGTTCAATTGCCAGGATCAGGCACACCAGTGGTGTGCCGGAATTTCTTCCTGAAGGAGTTATTTTACTTACTCTTATATCTACTGGCAGGGGTTGCCTCTTTTAAGGATAGTTAAAGACTATCGATATCAGCCAAAATTCAACTCACAAATTTGACATCAGAGGATGCTCAACACTCGTTTAGTCACCAGATAACAAAAGAAAACTGCATCCAGCATAAGAAGACCTGATGTATTTCATTCACATGGTTTTCTCTATCAGTTCAACAACAAATTATTCTTGATTAGCATAATGTACATGGATAGACAGACATTAGATACATAGATAGATACATAGGAAGACAGGCAGATAGATAGGTAGTTAGATAAAGTCTTTTAGCAGGAAAGGTAAAGAAAGCTATGTAAATGGAATACATCTAATTGCTTTTAGCGCAGTGTATTCCTTTATTTCTCATACCTACAAGTAGCTAAATAATAAGACCACTTAGTTATGTTTATCTCGATTAGGTGCAACTAAATAAAAAAATTGTTTTTTGTAATAATAGCTTGCTGCAGTAAAGAACGTGACACTTTACGTTTATCAATAGGTACTCCCAATATTAATCTACAAAACTTAAGTACGCCCGCTTGGGTAGCGTGTCTGCTTCACATTTAACAGGACGTGAGTTCGAATCTCCCTTAGGATGGGTTACCCGGTTAAGGGTTTTTTTTTTCGGAGTTTTTCCCTTATCCTGAAAAGACGAATGTCCAGTAACTTAAAAGTCCATGGACCCCGAGATTATTTGAGCCTCATTTCACCAATTTCATTCATCGTCCGTCCAGGTTAAAGGACGTTAAACTAAAAAATTTGATGTGTACCATTCACATGACTTTCTCTATATCATTGCAACAAATTATTCTTAAAAAGCTTATGCTTCTATTTACTTCATGCTAGTCTAAACAAATTAGCAGAAATAGTCTTATTACTTTCTTCCTTGTAAATAGAAAGGAAATAAGGGAGTAGCATAGGTTAAAACGATAGTCAAAAGCTGGTTACTATGTGACTGAAGTTCCTTTGATTGTATAGATATGAGTTGACAAATTCGTGTATGAGAAAAGTAAGAGTTTCGACCCTGAAGACAAAAACAAGGAATATCTCAAAAGCTATCAACTCCAAGGAAAAATTGTGCACAGCATATATTGTGTGTTTTAATGTGCTCTACATTTTTTGTGTGGTAAGTTTTTGTCTATCTCTTTAGCGGTTATACAAAATTCCGGAAAATTCACTCAGAATAAAGTAGTCCTCAGAGGCTATTCCCAGAAAATTCAAAATATACATTTTATTTGTCAGGTAAATATCTTTAATATGCAATATTTTAATCTAAATCGTTAAAGCCATTTTTTAGAAAATCAAAATGTTCGAAAAAAGTTCCATGTAAAGGGTAGTTTGGAGTGGGGGGATTTTTCTCAAAATCTGCCTGTCACATCCCTGGAAGATTCTAAACTTAAATGCCAAGTTTGGTATTTTACCGACTTTTCGTTTTTGAGTTATCGTGTTCTCAGACACACGGACACATTGACACATTGACACATTGACACACGGACCTTTTTCTGAAAGTACTTTTTTTAGATAAAAGGGACCCTGAAACATATATTTCCGGTGAAATGTCGGTATCGAATTTTTTGGTGGAGGGCAATACTTTCTCTATACACTCTGTACATAGTTCGTATAGAGAAAGTAAAAACAAAAAAAAAAAAAAAAAAAAAAAAAACTTAAGCTTCTAATTACATTCCATCCTTTGTTTCAATTTTATTTCATTGCTTCCTATACAAGATAATCACTTTGCAATATTTTGCCTTTAGTCTCTCCAAAGCCTCCTGCAAGTCTCTGGTAACCGTTGCCCACGAGGAGCCTAGGCTGACCTCAAGAGCCTGTGGCCTTCAAGAACAGACCGCAGCTTGCGGCTGCTTTTGAGGTCAGCGAAACTAGTACACTGACCTGAGGGCGATTTTTGGGTATGAAGGTTCCTAAAACGCAATCGAATCCTTTTACAAAAACACAAAATTTATTTAATTTACAAAATACATATAAATCGTATTATTAAACAATTTTATTGGTAATTCATAATGTAAAGAATTTTCTGGATATTAGTTTTATAGGAAATTTATCAATTTTTAGGCCTTTAACTTCTGCATGCTTTATGGTATCAAATTTTGTTTTACAAAGAATACCTTTCTTAGCAAGATTTTATTCTATGGATATTATTTTAGGAGTAGTTTCTTTAAGAAATTTAAATATATTGATATTTTTTTTTTTTTAGAATTTGTTATTAGTTTAAGGATGTTACATTTATTTCTCGTTTTTTAATTTTTGTTTGATTTTATATTGATATGTTAGATATAATTTTAGAATTTTGGAAAAGACGATTTAATTAGTAAAATGTTTAATTTATGGATAGGTGGAGTCAGACTATAAACACCGATAAGAACCAAATTTGATATTTTACTTTGGTATCTTCAATGGATGCGAGACGAAGATTTTCAAGAAAATCTCCCCACTGCAAAACTACGCTTTACATGGAAAACTTTTAGAAAATGTTGTTTTTCTCAAAAATGGCTGTAACGATTTTAATTAAAATATCGTATATTAAAGATGAGTAGCCTCTGAAGGCCTCTTCATTCTGGATGACTTTTATCTAACTGCCAAACTGTAAGAGAGATACAAAAACTCAAAACACATTGACATTGCGAAACACAAGTCAAGGGTGAAAGCGGCGGAAGCTCTCCGGATACGCTGCAGAATTCCGAATATCTCCATATCTCCATAACCTTAATGGAAACTGTATACGGAGCGACAGTTAGATCCACGATGTCATACGGAGGAGAAATATGGGGGTGGGAACAAACAGGAAATCTGAGGACCCAATTTTTGAAAGGAATTCTGGGTGTAGGGAGGGGTACGGCAAACTGCGGAATAATGAAGGAATTCGGGGCACATAGTGAAACGATAGAGTGCAAAATCAGAGCAGTTAAATATTGGATGAGAATCGTTCACGGAAGCCAATCTCTAATTAGGGAAGTCTGCTACCGTGAACAGTTGCGAATGGAAGGTAACTTGACGTGGGCATCAAAATTAAAGAAAGGGTTGGAAACCATTGGGATGGGAGAAATTTGGATGGCGGGGCAGGAAAACAGGCGAAGTATTTGGAGAAACATTAAGAAACGTCTCTGTGATATTGACAGACAGCAAATGATTGCGCAATGCACAGAGAAGGTGTCATTAGAAGTACAGTCTGGGCTGAAATCGGAGTGGGGTATGGAGCAATACATCAAAACAGGTACCAAACTCATTAGAGAGGGGCTCGCGTGGATTAGACTAGCAGCATGGAGGAGCACGAAAATTTCTGACGAGAATGGTACGAGAATCTGTCCCATTTGCGAGGAGGAAGAGTCGTGGACTCACATCTTGGCAAGATGTAGGAGTACGGAGGAATGGCGGGAAAAATATTTGCCGCGATTTTTTACCACTGCGAATGTAGGGATAGAAGCATGTTGGACGCTACTGGCAGGCACGGAAAATATGGACGGGCTAGGTAAATTTATACTTAAGGCAAGACAGCTGAGATCTGAGGAGGCTGCCAATAGAGAAGGGGGGGGGGATAAGATCAATTAAACAAAAGTGACTACAATGTTCTACATACATATATATTATTTCATACTTAGGTCACTGTTGTGCTAGGGTTGTATATATTATGTGTATATATGTCTTTTAAGTGTAATTATCTATTATAAGAGGGTGCATTTATGAAGGTGTACTCTGTGTTGTAAATTTAAATTGCTATATTTTAATATCTTTGTAACTTTATTTTCGGATCACTCTTAATTTTATTGTTGTTTAATATTGCTTTTGACTGTGTATTTCCTATGTCTTTTTATTCTCGTGTTTACTCTTCTAATTCTTTGTTGTGGTTGTTGTTTTAATATTGCTTGTAATGTGTATTACAAAAGCACGTACGGTCTGTGGACGCGTGCGACTGTTGAAATTCTATGTATGATATTACTATGTTAATAAATACACTTATTCATTCATTCATTCATTCATTCATACAAAAACTTTCTACGCCAAAAATGTAGATCTCATTAAAACAGTCACATTATGTCATATACATTTTTTGTAGAGTTAACCGTATTTTGAGATATTCCGGATTATTGGTTTCAATTTTAAGACAGTTAAGCTTTTGTCGGGAAGACCTCTTTCTTCTCGTTTGTTTACTCCTGGCAAACAAACAGAATAAAATTTTAATTGTCTCACATAGCGACCGGCTTTTAAAGGACTTGACTATCGCTTTGACTAATTCTGCATATTTTTATCTTGATTAGCAATGATGTGGACGAAATATTAATCTTTTGAATAATAGATATGTTTGTGGAACAGTTACAGAAAATCATGCAAATGGAACAAAGCAGAATTTAAGAATGCTGTCTTACTGAATAGTTAGCTTTAGTCATATAACTGTATCACATTTCTTTTTACTTCATGTATTTCCGTCTCTCTACTCACGATACGTTTGAAATGAACCCCTAGTGTATGAAACGTTATGCCACTCCTTTGCAACTGAAGCACCAGAGTTCAATGACCCTTTCGTATTCGCAGTTGTAAATCCCAACACAGAATGTGGTGTTAGATTACCTGAGGCTGTCGAACAGTGACATACAGTCAACAAACCTCAAATAACTCTGAACCGTGTACGTTTTATTATGCATGGTCGCCAAATCCTTACACTGAATCTGCGTATAAAACGCTTATAGCCGTGAACGTTAAAGACATTTACGGGTGTGCTGTGGGAGGTTAGGAAATAACATTTAACGGGTATGGTTGATCCTGAGCACAGAGTGGCTTACTGAAAACACGGCAGATCGTAAATAATAATCACTGCATTAACAAGTTCTTTCACACGAGTGGTAAAAAACGCCAGATCTGCTGAATATAAGGGCTCCGTAAAACTAGAAGTATACATTAACAACAGGTGCAGTTTGCATGTTAGCCATTATAACCTTGTGGAATGAATGCCGACCATCATAAATACCAACGTTGGTTCAGCTTCTGATGCTTTTTTCCTTTCAACATAATGCTCAAATAAACGTTAAGCACCATTAGGCAACTACGATCGATATCGAAAATGGGAAGGCACATAAAACTTCAGTGCTCGCCATTGCTGCAGAACATCTGTGGCTCTTAAAAACATGGAAATGAACCAGGCGACCCGAGCTCTCACATCCGTAATATTGCATTTCTTTGGCACCGACGTTCGTTATCATTGTTTTATTGCGAAAAATGTCTGTGCTATTGTCCCATATACCACTGCGTGTCAACATTTCCATGAGAATAAGTAGTAGTTTTGATCCCAAAATACTCTCTCTGAATACTGCCATAGATTTTCAGCCTTTGTGGTTATACAAAAAAAAAGCTTATTCTTTTATTTATTTCATGCTAATCCAGTAAAATCTGATGCGTTACACTCACATGACTTTCTCTAGCTGTTCTACAACCTTCATACATAAGATTCTTTTTCTTTCTGCACCTTGCTAATCGTGGTACTCATTAGCACAATGTTCTTATTATTTAGTTCCGTATAAGTAGGAAGAAAATAAGGGAATACACTAGGCTAAACCAATAGACAAATGTTTTAAAAGCTGTCGTTATGAAATTGTTATCACAAATCGCTTCTTTTCTTGGCCAGGAGTAGAACAGGATAAAAACAGACACTCCCGTCTGAAAAAGTATAAGTACTTCACAACTGAAACATATAACAATGAATACCTCGAAAACGGTAAGATCCACGAGAAAAATGTATATGACATAAGTTGTGTATTTTAAAAAAACCTACATTTTTTGTATAGTAAGTGTTTTTCTATCTCTTACGGTTTACTAATTATACCAAATTAAACAAAATTCATTCAGAATAAACAGGTCTACAGAAGCTATTCCCAGAACATTCAAGATATACATTTTATTTGTCGGTTTAAATATCTTTAATATTAGATATTTTAATCAAAATCATTAGAACCATTTTTAAGAAAATCAAACATTTCGAAAAAGTTCCATGTAAAGGGTAGTTTGCGGTGGGGGAAATTTTTCTCAAAATCTTCGGGTCGCATCCCTGGAAGATACTAAACTTAAATACCAAGTTTGGTATTTTAGCTACTATTCGTTTTTCAGTTATCGTGTTCAAAGACACACGGACACAAATGCACGGACCTTTTTCTGAAAATGCTTTTTTTGGATACAGGGGGCCTAAAACATCTATTTCTGGTGAAATCTCGGTATCGAATTTTTGGGTAGAATACAATACTTCTCTATCCCTATGTACATTCTACATATGGAGCTAGAGAAAGTAAAAAATAGCAGAAATAGTCTTATTTCTTGCTTTATTTTAAATAGAAGCGAAATAAGAGAGTACCATACGTTAAAGTGAAAGCCAAAAGCTGGTTGCTATGTGACTGATGTTCCTTTGTTTATATGAACACGAGTTGGCAAATTCCTATATGAGAAAAGCATGTTTTTCAAAGCTCAAAACAAAAACAAGGAATATCTCAAAAACGATCAACTCCAATAAAAAAGTATACAACATAAATTGTGTGCTTTTATGTTCTCTACATTTTTTGTGTGGTAAGTTTTTGTCTATTTCTTACGGTTTAGTAGTAATGCAAAATTCATCCAGAATAAAGTAGTCTTCAAAGGCTGTTGCGAGAAAATTCAAAATATACGTTTTATTTGTCAGGTAAATATCTTTAATATACGAAATTTTAATCCAAATCGTTAGACATTTTTCAAAAAATCAAAATTTTCGAAAAAAGTTCCATGTAAAGGCTAGTTGGGGGTGGGGGCTTTTCTTGAAAATCTACGTGTCGCATCTTTGGAAGATACCGGACTTAAATACCAAGTTTTGTATTTAACGGTATTTTTGTTTTTGAGCTATGCTGTGCACAGACACACACACAAACCTTTTTCCAAAAATGCTTTTTTTGGATTCAGGGGGACCCAAAACATGTATTTCCGGTGAAATCTCGGTATGGAATTTTTGAGTGCATTACAATACCTTCTCTATACACTATGTATATAGTAGTGTAGAGAAAGTAAAAAAATATGATGTGCTCCATTCACATGACTTTCTCTACATATCTGTAACAAATTATAGCTAAAAAGCTCATGCCTCTATTTTCTTCATGTTAATCGAGAACAAAATAGCAGAATTAGCCTTATTACTCGCTTCCTTGTAAGTAGAAGCGAAATAAAGGAGTACCATATTTTAAAGTTTTAGTCAAAAGCTGGTTGCTATGTGACAGAAGTCCCTTTGTTTGTATGGACACGAATTGACAAATTCCTGCACGAGAAAAGTACAAGTTTTTGAAATCTGAAACCAAAAACAAGGAATATCTAAAAAAAACCGACCAACTCCACGAAAAAATGTATTTATCATAAATGGTGTGTTTTAATGTGCTCTACATTACTCGTTTGGTACGTCTTTGTGTAGCTCTTACAGTTTACCAGTTACACAAAATTCCGTAAAATTCATCCAGGATAAAATGGACTTCAGAGGCTATTCCCAGAAAATTCAAGATATACATTTTACTTGTCAGGTATATGTCTTTAATATACGATATCTTCATCAAAATCGTTAGAGCCATTTTGAGAAAAAATTTTCGAAAAAAGTTCCATGTAAAGGGTAGTTGGGGGTGGGGAGATTTTCTTGAAAATATTCGTGTCGCATTCTTGGAAGATACCAAAATTAAATACCAATTTGGTTTTTAACAGACTTTTCGTTTTTGAGCTATGCTGTCCACAGACATACACAGACAGACACACACATACACAAGGACCTTTTATAAAAATGCTTTTTCTTTGTATTCAGGGAGTCCTAAAACATGTATTTCCGGTGAAATCTCGGTATCGAAATTTTGGGTGGAATGCAATACTTCCTCTATACACTACGTACATAATACGTGTAGAGAAAGTAATTAAAACTAGTTATGTAGAAATTATTGCTGATAGGCGTGTCATTGCTGATGGCAATAAAACTTGTATATAGGCAGATGTGAAATGAACAAATTGAAAGTGTATACATTAGTCGGTAGATAAGGTTTCCTTTTTAAAAGAAATATATATATTTCTACGAACTGTATTATCTGACGCTAAAATGTTTTCTCTTTGCTAGTTTCAAAGAGATGTGCGCCACTAAACGAGAAAGAATATAATTTGTTTTGTGAATGGTAAAAATGGAACATCATTGCTTGCCGAGCACGAAGGAAATTTGTTATCTGTAAATAGATAGGGAAGATGCAGTTCGCTAACTGTAGCAGAAGCTTCTAGGACTTGCAAGCAAAGAAACTTGAAACATGTAGAAAAATATATGTTATATTCAATTGACTTTTTTTTCATCGCTGCAGCAAATTATTGTTAAAAAACGTATGCTTCTATTTACTTGATGCTAATAGAGAACAATTTAGCAGAAATTGTCTTATTACTTGCTTCGCTAGTAGAAGCGAAATAGGCAGTACCACAGTTTAAAGTGATAGTCAAAAGCCGGTTGCTATATGACTGAAGCACCTTTGTATGTACAGAAGTTCACAAATTCCCGTATGAGAAAATCATAAGTTTTTCAAATTTGAAAACAAAAGTAAGGGATATCTCAAAAACAATTAACTTCACGAAAAACTTTATATGACATAAATTGTGTGTTTTAATGTGCTCAACATTTGTTGTATGGTAAGTTTTTGTCCATTTCTTACGGTTCAGTAGTTATACAAAATTTCGTAAAATTCATTCAGAATAAAGTAGTCTTCAGAGGGTATTCCCAGAAAATTAAAAATATACATATTATTTGTCAGGTGAATATCTTAAATATACGATATTTTAATTAAAATCGTTAAAGCCATTTTCTAGAAAATAAATATTTTTGAAAATTTTTCCATGTGAAACGTAGTTTGTGGTGGGGAGATTTTCTTGAAAACCTTCATGTCGCATCCTTGGAAGATACGGTCTTTTCGTTTTTGAGTTATGCTACCCACACACACATACACACAGACACCACACAGAGACACAAACACACACAGACTGACAGACAGACACGGATATTTTTCTAAAAATGTTTTTTTTTGTATTCAGGGAGTCTCAAACCGTGTACTTCCGGTGAAATCTCGTTATCCAATTTTTGGTTGCAATGCAATACCTTCTCTATACACTATGTAAGTATAGTGAAAGTAGATATATGCTGTGTTCCATTCACATGACTTTCTTTACATCGCTGCAACGAATTATTGTTAAAAAACTTATAGCTCTATTTACTTCATGCTAATCGAGAAGAAGTTGCTTCCACATGCATAGAAGCGAAAAAATAGATTACCATAGGCTAAAGTGATAGTCAAATGTTGGTTGCTATGTGACTGAAGTACCTTTGTATGTATGGGCAGGAGTTGACAAAATTTTCAAAGCTGAAAACAAAAGCAAGGGATACCTCAAAAACAATTAAATTCACGAAACAAATGTATAACACAAATTTTGTATTTTAATGTGCTCAACACTTTTGTATGGTAAGTTTTTGTTCATCTCTTACGGTTCAGCAGTTATGCAAGATCCAGAATAAAGTATAGATAGTCTTCAGAGGCTATTCTCAGAAAATTCAAGATACACAGTTTATTTGTCAGGTAAATATCTTTAGTATATGATATTTTAATCAAAATCGTTAGATCTAAAAATTTCTTTTAATTCAGAGGTACCCAAAACATGTATGTATTCCCGGAGAAATCTCGATGTCAAATTTTTGGGAGCATTACAATACCTTCTCTATACACTATATGCATAGTACGTGTAGAGAAATTAAAAATACTTTTACGTAGCAAAAATTACTAGTCCATGGCAATCCGTGCTCTAATCTTCTAATAAGCATACTTTGTCAATAAACTATTTGAATTGATTCACATTTTATAATTCTTGATTCAGTGGCAATTCGGATAGATTCTTCACTTTTTATGTCTATATATTGATTTCCATTTTATATTTTCTTACTGTTTCCACCGCCTTCAAATATTCCCTTGCAGCATTTCTTGATTCATTGACAGAAGCACCAGGTCATTTGCATATTTGATGGGGTAAACTTCATTCCTTCCTACAACGCCTCTAATTCCTTCTAAAACTTACTTTGCTAGTTTCCGTAAAGGTTGTATCGGAGTATTTTTGTTACGAATTTCTTTGCATCTTGCCGGTACGAATGGGCTTTCTTTGCCTTGTGACGTCAGATCCTCTCTGCCGTGTGATCAGGGTTGGAGTCTCGAGTGGGTCGAACCGGGACAGTCGTTTGCGGGTGCGTGAGCAAAACAGCTGAAGGTTGGAGTCCGGGTTCCCTGTTATTATATTAAGACGATGTGAGTATTCGTTTTTTAACAGTTCTGTGCACAGAAAACTATTTCGGGTTGTCCCTATACAAAAAAAATTCTCATCCAATATTATTATTGGTCAGAAGTTGTACTCAAGAAAGGGTTTTCCTAAAATGTGTTAACTGGGGTAGTTGGTTGTATAGCTATGCTGGAAATTAGGAGTTATTGAACCTTTGAGAGTTGAAATTCTATTGGTTTCTTAATATCCATTAAGGGCACTTTTTCCCTTCTACTCAACCTTAAGTGACGATCCATGTATGTGCCTTTCTGGGGTAAAATGGCCACAAACACGGTCCAAGGTTGAACAACATGGGTAACATACAGTATACTTTACGTACACCTTTATATATTTCTACACTTTTGGTCATCCCATGCTCTAGATTAGTGTCATGCAAAACACGGTCTGTTTGATTCATGATTCTGGAGTGGTACCCTTAAAGAAGTTGCCATTTTACTTTCTCTATACGCACTATGTGCATAGTGTATAGAGAAGGTATTGCACTCCACCAAAAAATTCTATACCGAGATTTCACCGGAAATATATGTTTTAGGGTCCCCAATATCCATAAAAAGCATTTTCACAAAAAGGTCTGTGTCCATATGTCAGTGTGTCTGTGAACACGATAACTCAAACACGAACAGTAGATAAAATACCAAACTTGGTATTTAAGTTTAGTATCTTCCAGGGATGCGAAAATCCCCCCATCCCCAACTACCCTTTACATGGAACGCTTTTCCAAAATTTTGATTTTCTCAAAAATGCCTCTAACGATTTTGACTAAAATTTCGTATATTAAACATATTTACCTGAAAAATAAAATGTACATCTCGAATTTCCTAGGAATAGCCTCTGAAGAGTAGTTTATTCTGGATGAATTTTACGGAATTTTGAATAATCGCTAAACCTTAAGAGATGGACAAAAACGTACTACACAAAAATGTAGAGCACGTTAAAACACACAATTTATGTTATATACATTTTTTTCGTGGAGTTCGTTGTTTTTGAGACATTCCTTATTTTTGGTTTCTACTATGAAAAACTTATATTTTTCTCGTACAGGAACTTGTCAACTCCTATCCATATAAACAAAGGAACTTCATTGACATAGCAACCAGCTTTTAACTATCACTTTAACCTATGGTAGTCCCTTATTTCGCTTCTACTTACAAGGAAACAAGTATTCAGGCTTTTTCTGCTAATTTTTTCTGATTAGCATAAAGTAAATAGGAGTATAAGCTTTTTAAGAATAATTTGTTGCAGGGATATAGAGAAAGTCATGTGAATGGTACACATCGGATTTTTATAAAGAGTATAAGCTATATTCTTTCCACGTTTCTTTTGTTTATTGAATGGGCTCTCTCCCTTTTGCACGATAACTCAGTCACAGGTAAACATTCCATACGGCTTTCACAGGAAATGGTATTCAACCTCCCGGGTTGCGCCGCAAATTACTTCCTCTAGCCCGTATGTACAATGTCCATAGTGGATAGAAGCTACTGTATTCCACCCAAATTTCACCGCAAATATGTTTTGAGATCCTGTGGGTCCGAAAATGATCTGTGTATATCTTTGTGTTGTATCTGTTGACAGCATAGCTCAAAAACGAAAATGCCATTAAAAACCAACCTTAGTATTCATTTTTGATGCTTTCCAGGGATGCCACACAAGATTTTCTAGAAAATCAACAACCACGAACTAAACTTTACATGGAAAATACTTTGAAAATGTTTTTCTTCTCAGAAACGTCTCTATCGATTTTGATTAAAATACCATATATTAAATATATATATATATATATATATACATCACAAGTAAAATAAATACTTTGAAATATCTGGGAATAACCTCTAAAATCCTTTTTATTCTGGATGCGTTTTGAAAAATGTTGCGGTTAAACGGCAAGTGTAGACAAAGACTTAAAACACAAAATTGTAAATATCTTAAACCACGTAATTTATGTCATATACGTTTTTATGTAGAATCGACTTTTATTCCTTGTTAGTTTCAACTTTGAACTACTTTCCCTCAAACGGAAGTGAAGTTTCGTTTCTTCTCTCTTGTTTTACTGCAAGACATGCAAAGTTAATCGAACTTCAATTGTTTCACAGGAACAGTCCCTAAAATATTTGACTCGATTTAGCCTAGTGCATTCCCATATATTGCTTCCTCTTAAGGTAGTAATTAATAAGACCATTTCTGCTAAAATTTTCCTTAATTAGTAATATTTTGTAAGGTAAGTTGTTTGTGTAAGTCAAATGAAAGGAACATATAAGATTTGCTTTTCTATTTAACGTAGCAATTTTTGCTTTTTACACAAAATTCTCATTTGTAAAAGTTATACACACAAGTAATGACGAGGAAAATTAATGTTATAGAATAGACATAAATAAATATCGCAAAATTAATCAACAAAAACTGATGTGTTGCATTCACATGACTTTTTCAGGCTTAACAAACTTTTCTTACTAAAGATTATTCTTTTATCTAATCGAGATAATCATTAGCAGAATCGGTGTTATTACTTGATTCTTTGTAAGCAGAAGGGAAGTAAGCTAATATATTAAAGTGACAGTCAATTATTTTAAAAGCTGGTGGATATGTGAAGCAATTGAAACTCCGTTCCCTTTGCTTGCCAGCTATAGGTACCAGAAGACAGACGAAAGAAAGGTGATCTGCCGTTTGAGAAAAAATTTAAGTAGCTAAAAACTGAAACTAACAACACGGACTATCTTGAAAAGGGTTAAGTCTATAATTACAATGTATATGACATAAATTATTCTTTTTAACAAAATCTACTTTTTTTATGCAGTAAGTTTGTCTATTTTTTACGGTTTACCAGTTAAGCAAATTTAAGGGTTAGGCAAAATTCATCCACAATTAATAGAAATTCATAAGATGTTACCATAAAATTCAAGATGTACATTTTACTTGTTATGTAAATATTTTTAATATACGGCATTTTAATTAAAATCCTTAGAGCCACTTTTGAGAAAATCAAAATTTTCGTAATTTTTCCACGTAAAGGGTAATAGGGGTTGGGGAACTTTTTTTTTAACATCTTTCAGTCGTATCATTGAAAGATACTAAACTTAAATACCAAGTTTGGTATTTAGCGGCCTTTTAATTTTTGAGCTATGTTGTTCACAGGCACACACTCAAACTATTTCAGTTACACGTTTGTCCCTGGAATGTATTAGTATATCCATGTTTCATCCACAGCTATGTATTGACGCAGAAACTCGCCAGGATTGTGACGGAAAAGTGCCAAACTGAAGCCATCACTTGATTGCGTTTATTTTCCATTGAGAGCAAACACGGCACCCATCTTACCAAGACCTTTGTCAGATCCAATTTTTGCTGCAAAATTTACAACGCTGTGACATGTCTGTGGCCTCTATAATTTCGCAAACTTTGAGTCGTCAATCACTGAAAACCATATTCTGAGTTTTGTAATAATTTCGGAAGAAGTCACTTCTACTGGACGTCCACAACGATGTTCATCATTTAAATATAAATTAATTTATCCAATTATTGTAAACGTAGGAGCAAATGTGCCATGAAGTTCATTCAACTCTGCTTTTATCTCTTTCGATGTTAAGCCTTTCAAATAGAAGTGTTTAGTCACTGCCTGAAACTCTTTTTTTTTTCTTCTTCTTTATTGTTTTCCCTGCACGTACTATCTACTTGTGTTTAGAGAAGGTATTGTAATGCACCTAAAATCCAATACCGTGATTTCACCGAAAATACATGTTTTGGGTCCCCCTAAATCCAAAAAATCATTATTAGAAAAAGGTTCGTATGTGTGTGCGCTTGTGTGTTTAAGAATCTGTGCCTGGGGACAGCATTGCTCAAATACGAATAGACCATAAAATACCAAACTTGGTACTTAAGTCTGGAATCTTTCAAGGATGCAACACGAAGCTATTCATGAAAATTCCACAACCTCTAGCTACCCTTTATATGGAACTTTTTTCGAAAACTTTGATTTTCTCAAAAAAAACTAACGAAATTGGTTAAAATATCGTATATTAAAACTATTTACATGCCAAATAAAATGCATATCTTGAATTTTCTGGGAATAGCCCCTGCAGGCTATTTCATTCTGGATGAATTTTACGGAAGTTTGCATAACTGCTAAACCGTAAGAGACTGACAGAAACTTACCTTACAGAAAATATAGAGCACATTAAAACACACAATTTATGTTATATACATTTCTTTAGTGGAGTTGATTGTTTTTGAGATATTCCTTGTTTTTAGTTTCAGCTTTGAAAAACTTATACTTTTCTCATACAGGAATTTGTCAACTCCTTCCATACAAACAAAGGAACTTCAGTCACATAGCAACCAGCTTCTGACTGTCACTTTAACCCATAGTACTGCCTTATTTCACTTCTACTTACAAGGAAGCAAGAAATAAGGTTATTTCTGCTAATTGTTTCTAAAGAAGCACAAGATTGTTGATCCAATCGCCTATGGCAACGAAACCATGTGATGAATATAGCTGAAACTGCCATCTAGTAAGACACGACGATTACTAAATACGATGGATTCTAAGGACGTTTTAAGCACTCCTATTATGTAGACAGAGAGTGAATGACAAGTGGAAAAATTGTAAAGGCCATTTTATATATATGGATCATATATTCTGTTTTAGTTTAATAAAGGCAGTATATAAGTTTATATGTATTTGGAATATCATTATCACATTTTCATACTTTAGGAAACACAGCTTGTGTTTTGTTTCCCACTTCTGTAATATCCGGTGGCGCAGACAGCAGTGTTTATGAAACAGCTTGTGTATGCTATGAAACACTAATATTACGTAACAAAACGCTCGGTGTGTGTTTTGGCCCATTAATAAATTGGTGCTGTATTGTAACACACTTTGTTTTTTACAGAGAACTCTGTTTGTTATTTCAGAAAGGCAACTAAATGGTCTGCGCATGTAAATTGTTTTTGTGCTGCAGGTTTTGCTTGTCAGAAAGGGCCCAGGGCTCTGCTAATATCATTAATAGCGCTATAACCTTCCAGGGACACAGCTCTTCACTGAAATTGCGTAAACATTTGCTGAATGAGAGGAAATGTGGCTTTGGTGCTTCTTTATGCTCCAAATTCAGCCTGCCACAAAGAACACGTGTATCACTTTCCAACAAGTTAAATTTCATTTAAAAATTTTATTTTTACCTCGTAAATAACGCTGTCATTTGTTTTAAATGTATCAGAATGTAGAATACACTCCAATTTAAACACATTCAAAGTTATAACTAGAGAAAGCAAACATAGACATCTACAAATTAACAAAAAATCTGTTGTAATCCATTCATATGACTCTCTTTACATCGCTGCAACAAATTATTGTTAAAAATAATACTTCTGTTTAGTTCAAGTTAATCGAGGAAAAATTAGCAGAAATAGCCTTATTACTTGCTTCCTTGTAAGTAGAAGCGAAATAAGGAAGTGCCATAGTTTAAGTTGATAGTCAAAAGCTGGTTGATATGTGACTGAAGTTCCTTTGTTTGTATGGACAGGAGTTGAGAAATACCCGTAAGAGAAAAATGTTTTTTAAAGCTCAAACCAAAAACAAGGAATACCTAAAAAACGATGAACTCCACGAAAAAAATTATATTACATAAATTGTGTGTTTTAATGCGCTTTACATTTTTTGTGTTATAAGTTTTTGTCCATCTCTTACGATTTATCAGTTATGCAAATTTCATAAAATTCATTCAGAATAAAGTAGTCTTCAGAGGCTATTCTCAGAAAATTCAAGATATACATTTTACTTGTCAGATAAATATCTTTAATATACGATATTTTAATCAAAATCGTTATAGCCATTTTTAAGAAAAACAAAATTTTCGAAAAAAGTTCCAAACGCGCGCACGCGTGCGCGCAGACCGTTTTGTTAAAATGCTTTTTTTTGGATTCAGGGGGACCCGAAACATGTATTTCCGGTGAAACCTAGGTATCGAATTTTTGGGTGCATTACAATACCTGCTCTATACACTATGTACATAGTGCGTGTAGAGAAAGCAAAAATCTGATGTGTTCCATGCACATGACTTTCTCTACATCTCTGCAACAAATTATTGTTAAAAAGTTTATGCTTCTATTTACTACAAATAAAACTTCAGAGGCTATTTAAAGAAAATTCAGGTAATACATTTTATTTGTTAGTTAAGTATTTTTAGTAAAGGATATTTTAATCAAAATCTTTATCAATTTTCGATAAAATAAGCATTTTCGATTTTTTTTCTATTTAAAGGGTAGTTGGGGGAGGGGATTTTCTTGAAACCTCCGTGTCGCATCCTTTGAAGATTGTAACCTCAAATACCCAATTTTGTATTTTACTGATCATTAGTTTTTGAGTAATCGTGTTCACAGACACACGGACACACTTCCTCTATCATGCTTTTTGGATACAGAGATCTTGAAACCTGTTTTTGTGGTGAAATCTGAGTGTTGCAATTTGTGGTTCAAAATCTCCTCTACCTAGACCCCACGTATTATGTAAAGAAAGCAAAATAGTGTAGTTTATTTCGGAGAACCTCAATAATACGAGGTACGTCCAGAAAGTAAGTTCCGTTTGGTAATAAAATTAAATTGTATGCAGATACAGAATAATTATTTATTGCACAAAATTCTACAACTCTTAAACTACTTTTCCAAATAGCTGCCGAAATTTTGCAGGCATTTGTCATAGCGTGGCACAAGCTTTTGTATACCTTCTTTATAGAAGTTTGCCGCCTGTACCCAACGTGAGCAAAGTTTACGACATTTCAGTTTTTCGGCAATAATTTCATGAATTAGTGATCGTGAGCTTTGGGGAAATTCCATAGCGAAAGCACTAATTGTAAACTTGCGATTTTCCTGGATCTTGTCATCAAACGCGTTAAACAGTTCTTCTGTAACCAAAGTTAGCCGCCAACTTCGTTCTTCATCGTGCACTTCACTACGTCCTTCATTGAACTGTCGGACCCATTTTCTCACCATTGAATCACTCGTCGCATTTTGTCCGTAAACTTCGCAAATTTGCCGATAAATTTCAATTGATTTCACTTTCCTAGCATTCGGAAAATGAATTTGATTTCACAAGCGGCGGGATTTTCAATCAACACCGACGTTGTAAACAAACACAACAAAGCATATGTGGCTGACAGCGATCTCAAAATGGCTCACGTTTCTTCTCCTTGATACAGAGCGTATACCGCGCATGTGCGGAACTGCGATCGCAGGGCTGAAGCGGAGATAAATTGAAACGGAACTTACTTTCTGGATGTACCTCGTATGTATATTTAGTGAAGTCTCTTAACTGCCCTGTTTGTTCAGATGTTGTATTTTGTAAAGAAGGTAAAAATGGATAGAAAAAACAACTTAAGAAGGAGAAAAAGGACGATAAATAAGCAATAAACATATTATTTTACCACGTTGTAGATTACCTAGAAATATTAGCGCAATTTCAGCGTAATATCGGCTTTGTAGAAAATGGCAAAACCAACATTGCCTACATTCACGTTATCAATTATTGAAAATACTTGGCTTGCGGAATTTTGCGTGCATCTATATGTTGAAAATTAATTTAATGCGATATAATTACCAGTGGGGAATACAGCAAGTTGTCAGAACGTCACCGAAAATTGAGCAATTAAATTGATAGTAATCATCCAGAGATGAGCGCATTCGCTCAGAAAATGTGACCCAGCGAACGTTCTATCAGTTACACGATCCGCTCAAATCTGCAGGATCAACTGATTTGCGCTAATGCACCACTAATGCTACCCTTTGTCTGTGCGGTAGACAGGTGTTAATACTATTGTAGTTCCCGTTCTTTCTCATAAAATTAACAAATACAAAAATGTACGTGTTCCAATCACCTGACCCTCTCTACATCTCTGCAACAAAGTGTTGTTAAAAAGTGTACGCTTCTATTTATCTACTTCATTCTAATCCAGATAAAATTAGCAGAAATAGTCTCATTACTTGCTTCGTTGTAAGTAGAAGCGAGTTAAGTAGGTTGAAGTGATAATCAAAAGCTAGTTGCTATGTGACTGAAGTTCCTTTGTTTGAACGGCCAAGAGTTGACAAATTCCCGTTTGAGAAAAGGATAAATGTTTTAAAATTGAAACCAATAACAAAGGATATCTCAAAAACGGCCATCTCTACGAGAAAAATGTACCTATATTACATAAGAGTGTGGTTTAACAAGCTCTACGGTTTTTGAAGGTAAATTTATCTTTTACGGTTTACCAGTTATGCAAAACTCCGCAAACTTCATCTAGAATAAAGATGTTTTCAGAGGCCACTCCCAGAAAATTCAAGATATAAATTTTATTTGACATATCCTTAATTTAAACTAACACAATGATACGACAGCTGAGAAGGAACCTTGGCCTACCTCCCGGCCGCTGCGTCCCCCATCTCAGTCCATGACAGACAGGTGCAGTATTGGGTGGTGAGACGTGTTCAGGGCCTAAAATCCCCCCGGCCGGTTAATGCGGTCCTCATGACCTGCAGCCGCTATTTCTCCATCAAGTAACTCCTCAATGGGCTCCCCCAGAGACCTCACGAGGCTGAGAGCACGCCGGTACTAGTAATCGAACCCAGGTCTCGCGCTTGGCAAGCAGCAACGCTAGCACCGCACTATTATGCTTAGTATACAATATTTTAAGCAAAATCTTTAGAGCCACTTCTGAGAAAAACAAAATATTCAAAAATTTTCCATGTAAAGGGCAGTTTGGGCTGGGAGCGTTTTATTGAAAAATTTCGTGTCACACTCTTGGAAGCTACTGAACTTAAGTATCGACTCTTCGTTTTTAGCTAATCTTTCTAAAGACACACGCGGACCTTTTTCTAACAATGCTTTTTCTGTGTTCAGGGGACCCCAAAACGTGTATTTCGCGTGAAATATCGGAATTTAATTTTTGGTTGCAATATAATACCTTGTGTATACACTTTGTACATAACACGTGTAGAGAAAGTAATAATAGCAGAAACTTCACTTTCAAAATAAAAACAGAAGAATAGTCGATTCGGTAACTAAAATGTTTTATTAAAGGAAACACCGAAATGGTCATTACACCACAAGAGAACCACATATTACTTTCTCTACACGTACCCTATACATAGCAGAAGATATTGTATTTCATCTAAAAAGTCAATTTCGAGATATCAGATGAAATACATGTTATGAGACACCCTGAATCTAAAAAAAAAAAAAAAATTAGAAAATTTTTCGTCTTTTTTTGTGCATGTGTGTCTGTGGTCAGCATAGCTGAAAAAACACTTCGTATTTAAGTTCAGTATCTTTCAAGTATGCGTCATTGAGATTTTCAAGAAAACCCTGCCACCGCAAACTACCCTTTACATGGAAAACATACTTATCAAATAAAATGTATATTTTCAATTTTCTGGGAATAGCATCTGAAACTTACCTTACTCTGGATGAAATTTACGGAATTTTGTAATACTGCCAAACTTTAAGAGATAGATAGATAAAAACTTACTACACAAAAAAATGTTGAACAGGTCCGTGTGTGTGTGTCCGTGTGTCTATGAGCAAGACAACTCAAAAACCAAAAGTCGGTAAAATACCAAATTTGGTATTTAAGTTTAATATCTACCAGGGTTGCAACACGAAGATTTGGAGAAAAATTCGTCCACCTCAAACTACCCTTTACATGGAACTTTTTCGAAAAGTTTGTTTTTTTTTCAAAAATGGCTCTTAACGATTTTGACTAAAATATCAATATTAAAGATAATTACTTGACAAATAAAATCTGTATTTTCAATTTTCTGGTAATAGCGTCTGAAGCTTACTTTATTCTGGATGAAATTTACGGAATTTTGCAATACTGCTAGACCTTAAGAGGTAGATAAAACCTTAATACACAAAAAATATTGAGCACGTTAAAACACACAATTTATGTTATATACATTTTTCTGGGAGTTGGTTGTTTTTTAGATATTCCTTGTTTTTGATTTCAGCTTTAAAAAAGTTATTTTTTCTCATACAGGAATTTGTCAACTCGTCTCCATAAAAACAAAGGAACTTCAGTCACATAGCAACCTGCTTTTGTCTATCACGTTAACCTAATTCGTTTCTACTTGCAAAGAAGCAAGTAATAATTGCTTCTCGATTAGTATGAAGTAAATATATATAAGCTTTTTAACAATAATTTGTTGCAGAGATATAGAGATAGTCATGTGAATGGAACACATCAGATTTTTCAGTAAGCGAACGGCGGCAGCAATTAAACTCGTTATACCAAATTTCAGAGTGGCAAAGAATGGAGCTTTATCGTCAAATGTAGTAGTAAGTTGATCAACTCACTCTTGTCTTGATAGCCAGGTCAGCAATCGTAATAAACTATCACATAAACATTTTCACCAGTTGATTCCATCTTTTCGTTGAGACACAATTTTAAAGTCGATATAAACAACACAAATAACGTTCTATTGACAAAATATCTGAAGTAGGTTAATGTCAACAATTGCAGTGGTACTTATAGCAAACATAGGTGCCAAGGCTCAAATATAAATAGTGACCTGTAATATATGAGGACAGTTAATGAATTGTAACCTTTAAACAAATATTTTGTATACATATACACAATACATTTGTAATATCACAAGTGTAATGTTCTGTAGTGTAAGAAATTTAAAATAAAAATAATAAACGTAATAAGTTTATTTATGCAAACGTTTGCCTCGATTATTATGATATATATGAAAGAATAATATTTTGTAACAACCTGTTGGCAGAACAAGTAAGGTATAGAAGGTCATGGGAATTTAGCTCATCAGATGTTTTATTCCAACCCTGACCATTACTTGCTATATAGGCAAATTTTTACTTTATTAAACGCACTACGTACAGAGTGTATAGAGAAAGTATTGCACTACACCAAAAAATTCGATACCGAGATTTCACCGGAAATATATGTTTTAGGGTCCCCTGTATCCAAAAAAGGTATTTTCCGAAAAAGGTCCGTTTGTCAGTGTGTCCGTTTGTCTGTGAATCGATAACTCAAAAACGAAAACTCGGTAAAATACCAACCTTGATATTTAAGTTTAGTATCTTCCGGGGATGCGTCACGAAGACTAGCCTTTACATGGAACTTTTTTCGAAAATTTTGATTTTCAAAAAAGTGGCTCTTAACAATTTTGATTAAAATATCGTATATTAAAGATATTTACCTGATAAATAAAATGTATATTTTGAATTTTCTGGGAGTAGCCTCTGAAGACTACCTTATTCTGAGTGAATTTAACGGAATTTTGCATACCTGCTAAACCGTAAGAGAGAGACAAAAACTTAACACAAAAAATATGTAGAGCACATTAAAACACACAATTTATGTTGTATACATTTTTTCATCGAGTTCATTGTTTTTTAGATACTCATGTTTTTGGTTCCAGCTTTAAAAAAGTTATACTTTTCTCATACAGGAATTTGTCAACTTGTATCCATACAAACAAAGGAACTTGTCACATAGCAACCTGCTTTTGTCTATCACGTTAACCTAATTCGCTTCTACTTGCAAGGAAGCAAGTAATAAGACTGCTAATTGTTTCTCGATTAGTATGAAGTAAATGGAAACATTAGCTTTTTAACAATAATTTGCTGTAGAGTTATAGAGAAAGTCGTGTGAATGGAACACATCAGATTTTTTGGAGTGTGTTTACATTCTTCTTGCCTATACTCAACATCCTAAGTGAATAATAGCTATTTTCTTGTTTTTAAACTGTTCTCTAGATATTGGTTCTCACCACCATGTCAATGTTTTCTCTTTAACTTGAATTATTATGTGTTAAGAGCTATATTAAGGGTGGGATGTGTTTTCCAGGATGCGTATTTAGAGGTTGTGAGAAGGAGAGAGGCCTGTACCAAACACTGGGTAAGTCCCAAAAAAGAAATACGGCTTCTAGACATAACGGTTTCTCTGGTAGCACATTGAAGTGGATAAGGGACTTGGTATATCTCTTCCATACGAGTGCCTTCTATTTCTTTATGTGATTTATCGAAGTGCTAAAAGCATTTTCTGCTGGATAATCACCAACTTTTCTGCGGTTTGTGGGAACATTTTCTTCCTCAGCTTCAGCCTGAAATCGCCTTTCTATCTTTTCCTTTCCACTTCTGCATCTTCTTCTGTTAGACTCTTAAATTAAGTGTGAATGCTTCAAAAGATTTTATGTTTTCCAATGACATCTATGGATTATGAAGAAACGGAGCAAAAGAGACTTCTCTAGTATCCATTTTATTCCCTTTATGTCGAAATCTTTCATCCGAATGTCCTGAAATGTATTAGGTTTTTACTGAGGATCCATTAGTCATGACGTTAAAGCATATGTTTTGTATTAACCATTTGGTAATAAATTAATGACTATTTCGAGATAAACGGATTAGGAATTATAATTAAGCATAATTGGTTAGTGCAAGAAACTTGATGGGTTTGTTTTGTCACTTTTTACTGAAGTAGTAGACATATTAGACATAGTACATAGGTAGAGAAAGTCTTACAATCTACCGAGAAAATTCGAAACCAAGATTACACAAGAAATACACGTTTTCGGGTCCCCTTTACACAAAAACCGCATTTTGTGTAGATAATTACAGGAAGAATAATAAGAACAGACAACATGTTGTCTTTCAAAGCTTAATATATAGATTAACCAATGTGCCTTTAATATAAGATAATATCAAAAAGAATTAATACCATATTAAAGTAGATAAACAAAATGTCAACTCATCCATATATGTACATAGTACGTGTAGAGAAAGTAAAAAAGAATTGCTGTCTCAAGTGAAAGTGAAATGGAGAGACAAGAAAGTCGGAGGATGTAATGAACATTCCCAAATATACCCTGGAGACCCGGGAAATCCCCCAAAAATACCACCTTTAGAATGCCATCTCGCTCGGTTACGCTTTTGCAATGTATACAAACAGTTTCACATGGGAATAAAGTAAAGCTTCTCAAATACTTCCAGAAGAAATACGGAGGTAATCATTATTAGCGTTGAGCGCATTGAGCTATATAGACAGGCATGTGTAAACAGTCACGTGATCAGTTAGTTGATCAGGGAAACCACTTTCCCTGTCTCCTTCCCTTCTCCCTGCTACCGCACTACCATCAGTCAGCATTACCCCCTCCATCTGATTACATTCCGTAGATGGCAAATATCACTCAGTAAAACGTGAAATATTTGCTGAAGAGGCCAACGAAACGCATTTAAGTAGCTGAAATTATTCCTTACTGTTCTTTTGTTTTTTGTCAAAAAACAACGTTTAAGTATTACTATGTCGCTGTATCTTTCGTCTACCTTCTTCAGTGAAATACTTCATAAACGAGCGTGTACATACCTCTTTGAAGTTCTATGATGCACCGGCTATACTCATTCATGTAGAACACACAAATTTGACTCTCATCGAGGGGATAAAGAATGACTGGGTACGTCACACTCTGGGTAGACTCACAAACAGAAGTACTTCACTTTATATTCCTCTGAATGAATCATTTTTATTCACCTTTGTTACTTGTTCAAACACTATTCCTACGAGCGACTGCCGACACAGTAATTCTTAAAGACGCAGAAATATATGTTAATAACTAGTGCTATTTTCTTCTGATTACCAAGTTCTCGTTTTCTATGGTCATCAATAATCGCCGCGTACTTCCCTGTTACGCGACATATCAACCCTTGCGATGACGGCAATGTTTCGCGTAACAATATCACATACTCGAGTACTAACACTGCCGCAAGCACTTGCGTACAAAGTACAGCGTACCGCGTACAACAAGCCTCTATTCTTGTGTACACACCGCTTATATACCTAAAATATCCAATCTTAAGGCTCATTCCTGATTGGTTGAAAAGGAGCCGAAAATAACATTCTCACGTGATTCATTTTGAAAGTTCTTTGTATTAGACTCAAGTGGCCGCTCTTTATAATGGAAAATTCCCGAGCTGCTAAATTTTAGGGAAAAGACATTCTTATGTCTCTAATGCACTAACGACTAGCTCTTACAAAAGCATTTGTGTTGCAGGATTAACAAAGAAAATGATCCTGGCGTATACAATAACAACTTCTCACCCTAATGTTTAGTTTTCTGCAATCTGCTCAGTCTTGGCTCCTGAAGCAGAATATTTCCTATATTAAACCTATGCAAAAATAATAATTAAACTAATAGAATACAAAGCGGGGTAATATACTGTTTCAACTGGTGGATAAAAACTGCAGAAAAAATCTCATATGTTCTATAAAGATTGGCATAAATTAGTAGTAGTTGTATTAGTAACTTCTAGGCTAAAGCGATAGTCAAATTTTTTGGGGTATGGGATTTTTTTTTAACCTTCGTGTCGCATCTTTGGAAGATACTAAACTAAAATATCAATTTTGTTTTTCGGCGATCTTTCAGTTTTTGAGCTCAGACACATACACATACACAGAAAGAGAGAATTACCTTTTTCTAAAAATACTTTTTATTCAGGAGACCCCAAAGTGTACCTACATTTCCGGAGAAATCCAGGTTTGAAGTTTTCGGTGAAATACAATACCTACCATCTCTATACATAGGTACATAGTGCACAGAAAGTAAAACTCTACATTTCGTGCCTAAATCGCTAAAAAGCAATATGTTACACTCACATTACTTTCTCTAGCGACTCTACAAAAAAAAAAAGTCTTATAAAAAATAGTTTTCTTTCTCCAATCGTGATAAACATTAGCAGGATGTTCTTGTAACTTAGTTGCTTATAAGTTGAAGGGAACTAAGGGAATACACTAGGCTAAAGTGATAGTCAAATGATTTAAAACTGTCGTGATTTAATTGCCATTGCAAATCACTTCATTGCTTAGCTAGGAATAGAACAGAAGAAAAATAAGACACTTCCTGTATCAGAAAACTATAAGTGCTTTACAATTGAAACCAATAACAAGGAATATCTCCGAAAGGTTACCTCCACAACAAAAATGTACCTAAGTGACATAACTGTGTGCGAGATCTACATTTTTTGTGTAGTATGTTGTTATTTATTATTTACTATTTACCAGTCCTTCAAAATTCAGCAAAATTCATCTTTTAAAAGCTATCCCCATAAAATTCAATATAAACATTTTATTTATGATGTAAATATCTTTAATGTACGGTATTTGAATCAAAGTCGTTACAGACATTTTGAGGCAAAAGCAATTACAAAAGGGTATTTGGAGTGGCTGGATTTTCTTGTAAATCTTGGTGTGTATTCTTGGAAGATATCAAACCTAAGTACCAAATTTGGTTGTTACCAATCTTTCAGTATTTGAGCTATATCACAACACACACACACATGGGGCCGCGCCGTGGCCGAGTGGTTAGAACACTCGCCTTTCGCCTAGACGGCCGGGGTTCGATCCCAAGCGACCGCATTTGAGATTTGTGGTAGACAAAGCGGCGCTGGGGATTTTCTCCGGGTACTCCGGTTTTCCCCGCCATCGCCTTCCACCGGTGCTCCATCATTCATGTATTATCAGTGTCAACGCCTGCGGTGTCATAAGTAGTTAATGCGAGCGTTAAACACTACAAAAAAAAAAAACACACACACACACACACACACACACACACGAACCTCAATACGTTAATTTACGGTGAAATTTGGGTACAGAATTTTTTGTTGGAATACAATGCTTCCTTTATACACTCAGTACATTGCGGAGAAAGTAAATTCTGCATTATTTTTACCAAAATTACTAAAAAAAGCAGTTCTGGGTCCCTTTAAGAGTAGTCTAGATTCTAATACAGCAACTAAGAAGCTCTGAGAAGGTGAAAAGTTGTAGCGTTTATCGTGCCTACCGCCGAGTCGATATTTCAGTGGGATGGAGCTTTCAATTTGCTCACTACATATTCAAGAGACTCTTATCGACTCTTTAGAACAAAGCATCATTGTGAACACCTGGTAGCGTGCTTCCTTTACATCGTTCGTACTTGAGGGCGCGTCACAATGCGTAGTGGGGACCGTATATTTCAATTGCCTGAAATGCGTTCTTCGCACGGAACAACGGGCGAGAGATGAGATCAGCGCCTTCTCTCAATTATGCAGGGAACCGAACACGAAAATATCTGATGTGTTCCATTCACATTGCTTTCTCTATATCTCTATAACAAATTATTGTTAATAAGCTTATCTTTTATTTATTTCATGCTAATCGAGAAAAATTAGCACAAATAGTCTTATTTCTTGCTTTATTGTAAATACAAGCGAAAAAAGGGAGTATCATAGGTTAAAGTGAAAGCCAAAAGCTGGTTGCTATGTGACTGATGTTCCTTTGTTTGTATGGACAGGAGTTGACAAATTCCTATATGAGAAAAGTATAAGTTTTCAAAGCTGAAACCAAGAAAAAGGAATATCTCAAAAACGCTCAACTCCACGAAAAAAATGTAATATAACATAAATTGTGTGTTTTAACGTGCTCTATATTTTTGTGTGTTACGTTTTTGTACATCTCTTACGGTTTAGTAGTTATGCAAAATTCATCCAGAATAAGGTAGTCTTCAGAGTCTATTTCCAGAAAATTCAAAGTATACATTTTATTTGTCAGGTAAATATCTTTAATATATGATATTTTAATCAAAATCGTTAGCCATTTTTTAGAAAATCAAAATTTTCGAAAACAATTCCATGTAAAGGGTAGTTTGGGTTGGGGAGATTTTTCTCAAAATCTTCCGGTCGCATCCCTGGAAGACACTAAACTTAAATACCAAGTTTGGTATTTTAGCGACTTTCCGTTTTTGAGCTATCATGTTCAACACACGGACCTTTTTCCGAAAATAACTTTTTTGGATACAGGGGACCCTAAAATATATTTCCGGTGAAATCTCGGTATCGAATTTTTTGGTGGAGTGCAATACCTTCTGTATACACTATGTACATAGTACGTATAGAGAAAGTAAAAAGACTGCATTGTAGTTCCTTGCAGTTTTAGATTCATTCCATTCTTTTTATGCACATTTTTTAATATTCACGTTGGATTTTAAAAAAGCATACTCAAAACTCGGATGTAATCCATTAACATGGCCTTCTCTAGTTGTTCCGCAAACAAGCTGTTTATTCAGAACCTTAATCTTTTAGCTACACCTGCTAATCTACATAAGCAGATTTATTTTTCCCTAGAAGGAAATTAATGAATTCACTGGCTAAAGTGATAGTAAAGTCCTTTTAAATGTCGCTATGTGAAACAATCGAAATTCAATTATCTTTTCTTGCCAGGTCTAAACAAACGAGGTACGGGAAGTAAGACGTCTTCCCATTCGAGGAAAATTTAAGTCCCTTAAAATTAATACCAGTAATCCGGAATATCTCGAAAACGGTTAACTCTATAGTAAATCTGGTGTGTTCCATTCACATGACTATATCTCTACAACAAATTATTGTTAAAAAGCTTATGCATTTTTTGTGTTGTAAGATTTTGTCCATCTCTTACGGTTTAGCAGTTATGCAAAACTCCTCCAGAATAAAGTAGTCTTCATAGGCTATTCCCAGAAAATTCAAGATATACATTTTATTTGTCAGGTAAATATCTTTAATATACGATATTTTAATTAAAACCGTTAAAGCCATTTTTAAGAAAATACAAATTTTCGAAAAAAGCTCAATGTAAAGGGTAGTTGGGGGTGGGGGAATTTATTGAAAATCTTTGTGTAGCATCCTTGGAAGATATCAAACTTAAATACCAAGATATATTTAACGTTTTTGAGCTATGCTGTCAACAGACACACAGGGATTTTTGTTCTGAAAATGTTTTTTTTTTTTTTATTCGGGGATCTTAAACATGTATTTCCGGTGAAATCTCGGTATCGAATTTTTGCTTATTTTTTTTTTTTTTGGTAGTGTTTAACTCCCGCTTTAACTACTAATCGCACCGCAGGCGGTGACACTGATGATACATGAATGATGATGGAGCACCGGTGGAATGCGATGGCGGGGGAAACCCACCCCAGCGCCGCTTTGTCCACTACAAATCTCACATGCGGTCGCTTGGGATCGAACTTCGGCCGTCTAGGTGAGAGGCGAGTGGTCTAACCACTCGGCCACGGCGCGGTCTGAATTTTTGGGTGGAGCGCAATACCTTCTCTATACACTATGTTCATAGTATGTATAGAGAAAGTAAAAATGCCTAACCTGTGAAGAGAATAGGAGGAATTAGGATTCAGGGAGCTTCAAAATGTGTATTTTTGTCAAAATTCGGTATCAAATTTTTGGTGAAATGCCATACTTGCTCTGCTAATGTCGGTAGATAGTAGAGAACAATAACTAATAAGAGAAAATAATAATCGATATTGAACCAAATTTGAATGAATTTCTCATGCATGAAGCATGTACATAAGAATATGAGTAAAGGTTTTGAAAAGGAAGGAGAGCTTTAAGAGTTGCGTTGCTCGGCGAGCACTTGGCAGATTGTGAGTCGCCAACTTCACCTCGCCTGCCGGCTACTGAATTTTTATCATCTCTTGTGAATGAAAAACGAGCGGCAGTATTGCATGCTCGGCGGCACAAAGAGGGATTGGTGTACTCTGTCAGGCCTTATCATCACATGCCTGATAAAGCTGCAACACACAACCAACTTCCCACAGCGTCTTACTCCTCACAATGTCTCTGTGTGAGCATTTTATGGACATTAGCAAAATATCAACATTACTATTTGCAGACGAGCTGATATTAATAGCCAAAAATGAAAACGAACTTCAAATTATGATATACAAATTAAATTTAATATCAAAAGCATATAGTATGAACATTTCAATGGAGAAAATTAAAGTTATGGCATTTAAAGGTACTCACGCAGTCCGGTCTAAAGTAATAATAGAAAATAAGAGCATAGAAAAAATGCCTATATTTAATTTTTTAGGATGCGAAATAATATTCTGAAATACACATAAATAAAAAACCTGAGGTGTTCCATCTACATGACACTTTTGGTGGACTTAAATAAAAGAGAAATTTCACTTAATTTCACTGATGACTTGTTTTATTAATTATCTGTTGCTGGTTTGAGGCACTAACCCTGCGAGCGACTCCCGACATAATCTGGATAAGTGCTAATTCCACTCTAACCGTCACCACAATCACAATTTTCACAGTCCGTATAGACAGATTAACTTTACTATAATGCTTCACACTCACAATGAATGCGTATTTCTTGCCACTCATCGCCGTCAGGTTTCTTACACTGGGCACCGCGGGACTCCTTACATTGAGTATTTCTTAAACTGCCTGTCGCGCGATTTCTTATACGTGCATCACTCATATATATCAATAGATCCTAATATTGCCCTCCTTTTTGATTGGCTGAAAACGGCGCGTAAAGTAGCGTTGTCATGCAACTGTCTGGGATTTTTCTTTTCTTTTATTTTCCACCCACGTTTCTGCAATGAGAAATTCCCTCTATCCGGAATAAAAAGGACTGAACCTTCCTTCCTACTAGGGGTTGTTACTTGCGTCCATATTGCTCTAAGGTTTTGTTATTTTTCACAGAGCAAGTAGGCTTGAAGAATACAATGCGAGCTTATACACCCTAAGGTTCTGCGTTCTACTGAGCAGATATTTCTTTTATTAAATACTAGCTGACTCGGCGAACTTTGTTCCGCCCTAGAGTCAATTAATGAGCAGATTTTGGATTGCGTTAAGTTCAAATTTTTATTAGCATAACAAATGTAAATAAAAAAATCTGATGTGTACCATTCACATGACTTTCTCTATATCCCTGCAACAAATTATTCTTAAAAAGCTTATACTTCTATTTACTTTATGCTAATGAGAAAAAATGAGCAGAAATAGTCTTATTATTTGCTTCCTTGTAAGTAGAGTCGAAATAAGGGACTACCATACGTTAAAACGGTTTCTATGTCAATGAAGTTCCATTGTTTATATGGATAGGAGTTGACAAGTTCCTGTATGAGAAAAGTATAAGTTTTTCATAGCAGAAACCAAAAATAAGGAATGTCTCAAAAACGACGAACTCACGAAAAAACGTATATAACATAAATTGTGTGTTTTAACGTGCTCCACATTTTATGTGTAGTAAGTTTTTGTCCATCTCTTACAGTTTAGTGGTTATTCAAAATTCAGTAAAATTTATCCAGGATAAACTACTCTTCAGAGGCTATTCCCAGAAAATTCAAGATATACATTTTATTTGTCAGGTAAATATCTTTAATATACGATATTTTAATCAAAATCGTTTGAGCCATTTTTGAGAAAATGAAAATTTTCGAAAAAATTCCATGTAAAGGGTAGCTGTGAGTGGGGGATTTTTCTCAAAATCTTCGTGTCGCATCCCTGGAAGATAGTAAACTTAAATATCAAGTTTGGTATTTTACCGACTTTTCGTTTCTGAGTTATCGTGTTCACTGATACACGGACACACGGACCTTTTTGTGAAAATGCTTTTTTTTGGATATTGGTGACCCTAAAACATATATACACTATGTACATAGTGCGTATAGAGAAAGTAAAAATCAAGTGTTTTAATGATTCTTTATTGACTATGTATTTCAGTGAAGCACATTGTGATAGACGATATTTCTTGTTTTGTTATTAGGCGCAAGAAAAAATAACGCAGATGGTCTTCCGACCCGTGAACATGGCAAATATAAATTGACCATGGGGAAAACGAGGATTTTCTAGATTCAGACCACAAACTTTCAAGGATTGGCCCAATGCGATTGCTAGTATGGAAGCGGTAATCAGTGCTGCAATCGTATAGAAACGCTACTCGATTCAAATCGGTATTTGATAAATTTCTTCTTGTGCGTCGAAAATTATCTGAGGTTTGCTCGACGATTTCGCATTGCCAACCAAGACGTTTCACGGGCTGCCTCGCTTTACTCTTGTGATTGGGAAGCACGAAGTCGAGCCATACTAACGCGGCGTTCTACACTTGCAATTTCTTGTTCTTCTTCAGTCCTTTCATTCGCAATATTTCGAATGCTACTTGCATTACGGCTTTGTCAGGAAAGATTCGATCGTCTTGGTCGCGGCATTGTTAACGATAATATCAGCACAATAAGCTAATAGAAACTCGAAATAAACACATCAACAGGTCAATTTCAAAATTTCTAATTAGAATATTTCGAACCATGCTTAACCATAGACAACAATTACGTTTAGCTGTCAGTTGCGTTTTGTTATACCATTTTTAGTTTCTCTATACGCATTATATACATAGTGTATACAGAAGGTATTGCACTCCACCCAAAAATTCGATAACGAGATTTCACCGGAAATATAAGTTTTAGGGTCCCCTTTATCTAAAAGAAGCATTTTCGGTAAAAGGTCCATGTGCGTGTGTGTGTCCGTGTGTCTGTGAACACGATAATTCAAAAACGAAAAGTAGGTAAAATACCAAACTTGGTATTTAAGTTTAGTATCTTCCAGGGATGCGACACGAAGATTTTGAGAAAAATCCCCCCACCCCCAACTACCCTTTACATGGAACTTTTTCAAAAATTTTTATTTTCTCAAAAATGTCTAATGATTTTGATTAAAATTTTGTATATTAAAGATATTTACCTGACAAATAAAATGTATATCTTGAATTTTCTGGGAATAGCCTCTGAAGAGTAGTTTATTCTGGATGAATTTTACTGAATTTTGAATAACTGCTAAACCGTAAGAGATGGACAAAAACTTGCTACATAAAAAATGCAGAGCATGTTAAAGCACACGATTTATTTTATATACATTTTTTTCGTGGAGTTCATCGTTTTTAGACATTCCTTATTTTTGGCTTCTGCTATGAAAAACTTATACAATTCTCGTGTAGGAATTTGTCAACTGCTGTCCATACAAACAAAGGAACTTCAGAGACATAGCAACCAGGTTTTGAGTATCACTTTAACCTATGGCACTCCCTTATTTCGCTTCTACTTACAAGGAAGCAAGAAATAAGACCATTTCTGCTAATTTTTTCCCGATTAGTAGGAAGTAAATACAAGCAAAAACTTTTTAAAAATAATTTATTGGAGAGATATAGAGAAAGTCATATGAATGGAACACATCAGATTCTTAACAAATGAACGGTTGGTGTTTTGACTGATAAATGTTTTGTTTTTCTGTCTGTTGCGTTTTGTTATATCACGTTTTATGTCACGTCCCATGGAAACGGGATAAAAAGTATTCTATGTCAGTCTCCTGGTTCTAAGCTACATCCCCACCGATTTTCAGCCGAATCGGTTAAGTCGTTCTTGAGTTATAAATAATGTAACTAACACGAGTTTCTTTCATATGTATATATATACACTAGCGGACCCGACAGACGTCTTTAATTTGAAAATTTAAAGCTGTTTAGAAGGTTAAGGTGGATGTTAATTAACGCAGGTGTAAATTTAATAGAAAATTATACAAAGTACTCACGTCAATTCCACACTGAATTTGCAAAATGTATAGTTTTTTATGCACACTTTAAAACTCTTGAAACATTATTTGAACCTTAGTGTAATATTTCAATTAGCACACTTTTTTTTTTTTTTTTTTTTTTTTGTTACACAATAATAACACGAAGTTATGAAATATTTTCCTGAATTTGATCGTAGCACCACCTGTTGGGAAAAACTGGAATTGGAATAAAATATCATTGAATATTCGATACTGCGATTGTAGCGCAGTCTGCCGGATCCAATCTAAAACATTCCAAAATCAACAACAATTTATAATTAAAAAATTAAATAATCAATTTCAATTGTACCAAACTGAGAATCTATACCATTCTCGAATCCACTGGAACACATACAAAAAATGTCATTAAAATCGGTCCAGTCGTTTAGGAGAGTTCAGTCACATACACACGCACACAACAATTATATATATATATATATATTTATATACATACATATTAAGATGTACAAAATTATTGATTGAACTAGTAATCTATGCATCTTACTAACATACTGCCGCAATAGTATTAGCTGTAGTATTGCTGCAAACAGTCGCGCAAAAGAAAATATTGAGGTCGATAGTATCGATCGATAATGATGAAGCATATCGCAGTTGCCAGCAGTCGATGTGGCGCCAGGTGTAGTAGCACAAACTGCTGAAAGTGTTGAAAGCTCAAGAGGGGCTTTCCTGCCCTCTCTCTATACTTCCCTTATCTAGGTTGCTCCCTTGGGAGCGGCACTTATTCACCCCCCCCCCCTTTCCGTAGCTTATGCCCTACTTTCTCTATTGGACTTTATCGTCAATGCCGGTTCCCACGTTCCAAGGTTACAGTCCCGATAAAATTCTTTTAAACTGCTGCCGTTTCGAAATAAAAATGGGACATGCATTTAAGTAAGAGCTGCATTAACAGCAGTTGGGGACACTGACACGTGGATAAAAGCCTTTCAAACAGGTCACGCTTTCATCTCAAGCTGGTTCCAGGGCGAACTGTCAATAGAGCGGTAACACGAACGTATCTAACCATATTATAGTGTCGGGTAGGTAGAGTCAGACTGAAAAAATCAATTATTTGAACCACGGATCTGCCGGACTCTAATCCGAAGCTCTACCACTAAGCTGCCGTGGCAACATACCAGCATTAAACTATGTGGCGGTTTTTTACCTTCTCTATCCCCGTACATATATGTACATAGGGATAGATAAGTATTGTATTCCACCCAAAAATCAATGTCGAGATTTCACTGGAAATACATGTTTTGAGATCCTCTGAATCCCAAAAAAATAGTTTCTGGAAAAAGGTCTGCATTATAATACTTGGTATTTAAGTTTTGTATCTTCCATGGATGCAACACCAAGATTTTCAAGGAAATCCCCCACCCTTTACATGGAAAAATGTTCGAAAATGTTGTTTTTCTTAAAAGTTGCTCTAACACTTTGATTAAAATACCGCCATTTCTATCACAAATAAAATGTATAGCTTTTCTGGGAATAGTTTCAAAAGACCTGTTTGTTCTGGATGAATTTTTTCTTAATTTGGCATAGCTAGTAAACCGTAAGTGATAGACAAAAGCTTACTATACAAAAAACGTAGATCTTGTTAAAATACACAAGTTATGTCATATACATTTTTTTCGTGGAGCTTACCGTTTTCGAGGTATTCTTTGTTATTAGCTTCAATTATGAAGTACATATACTTTTCTCAGACGGAAGTGTCCGTTTTTCTTTTGTTCTACTCCTGGCCATACAAAGAAGTGATTTACAATGACAATCGCATTATGACTGCTTTTAAAACATTTGCCTATCACTTTAGCCTAGTGCATTCCATTAGTTCCATTCTACTTATAAGGAACTAATTAATACAATTCTGCTAATGTTTATCTCGATTAGCATGGTGTTGAAAGAAGAATTATTTTTTGTAGGAAGTTTGTTTGTAGAGTAGTTATCGAAAGTCGTGTGAGTGTAACGCATTAGATTTTTTTCGTTCGGGGCTTTGGAAGGGGAGAAGGAAAATGGTTGTATTGCCGCGATAGCTTAGGAAATGTATGGTGGTCTCAGGGTTTGCGGGGAGGAACCTGAATGAAACTCTCTCACTGGTTTCTTAGTGTCCTTTACTGCCCGGCACTTAATGTTTCACAAGTGCCCCTGGCCGTCCAAAGTACAAGAACTTATTTCAGAGCCGAGCCTCGACAAAAATGCCGTTCACAAATTATTGAACTGTTTCAGCTTTATATTCGCGCTAATCTCTCTCTTAATTCCCTTCATCACTTCGCTGACTAGTATACTCTCGTTATGCTACGAGATGTAACGCGACGCGGGTTCCATTCTCGGTGTCTGATGTTTGAGTGGCGATGAGTACGCCGTCGGTTTCCGAAACTCCAGCGGCTAGCCAAGAGTCTATTCGCTGCCCATTTTCTAGGAAGTGCGTATTTTGGTTACTTTCACCGATTTGATTGACTGAGAATATGTTGCATTTTTATATTTCGTCGCGTTTTCGTTGGGTCTCACGATTTTAGACGCCGCCCTATGTTCTTACGGCTGTTAACATTTTAACACGCGTTTGACTACATGCTCTGTGTTTGTGGAAGTGTGCATTTCGTCTAGGTTTTGCCCTTCATTGTTCGAAACTTGGAGCTGCTAAGTTTCTGCATACCAGCTCCTTTTGTTCTAATGGCTTGTCTTGCCTCTTCCGTTTCTGAACTCGCGATTTTTCATATTTAGAAGCGATTTTATTTAATGTTGCTTTCCCACTTTTAACATAGCTAGCTTTATTTAAGTAGTTTTGATTATATTTTTAATCGCGTTTGTGTATTAGCGTTATTTTTCTTTCTTATTTATTTAATTTGTTATATTTAATTCTGTTTCTTTCCATATTTTATTATTAAGTTGCTCTTATTTATTTGTCGAGTTTTATGACTTCAGCTGGTCGAAAACATGCGAGTCAATTGAGAAGTTTAATGCCATGCCAGCATTTGTTTTGATAGCTCAGTGATATAACATCTGGCTAGATACGGGGAGAACTGTAGTTCAAATCCCGGCTATGACATTTCATATTTTTCAAATAACATTTTTTGATTCAGGGGGACCCAAAACATGAATTTCCGGTGAAATCTCGGTATCGAATTTTTAGGTGGAATGCAATACCTTCTGTATACACTATGTACATAGTAGGTGTAGAAAAGTAAAAAGTCATGTAAGCTGAAAACATCAGATTTTTACATTCGATTTTACTTTTTCTACACGTATTATGTACATAGTGTATAGAGAAGGTATTGCACTCCACCCCTAAAATCGATACCGAGATTTCACAGGAAATATACGTTTTAGTGTGTTCGTGAGACTGTGAATATGTTAACCCAAAAACGAAAAGTCGGTAAAATGCGAAACTGGGTATTTAAGTTTCGTATCTTCCAGAGATACGACACAAAAAAATTGAGAAGAATCCCCCTTCCACAAACAACCCTTTACATGAAACATTTCTCAAAAATATTGATGTTCTCAAAAAATAGCTCAAACGATGTTGATTAAAATATCATGCATTAAAAATTGACCTGACAAATAAAATGTATATCTTGAATTTTATGGGAATATTCCCTGAAGGTTACTTTATTTTGCATAACTGCTAAAACGTGAGAAATGGACAAAACGTTACCGCAAAAAAAAAAATGTAGAGCACGTTAAAACACATAAGTTATGTTATATACATTTTTTCGTGGAGTTGATCGTTTAGTTATTCCGTGTTCTTGGTTCCAGCTTTGAAATATATACTTTTCTCATACAGGAATTTGTCAGCTCTATCCATAACAATCTGATGTGTACCATTCACATGGCTTTCTCTATATCCCTGCAACAAATTATTTTTAAAAAGCTTATACTTCTATTTACTTTATGCTAATCAGAAAGAATTAGCAGAAATGGTCTTATTACTTGCTTCCTTGTAAGTAGAGTCGAAATAAGGGACTAACATAGATTAAAGTGATAGTCAAAAACTGGTTGCTATGTCAATTAAGTTCCTTTGTTTATATGGATAGGAGTATATCTTTCATAGCAGAAACCAAAAATAAGGAAGGTCTCAAAAAACTGTATATAACATAAATTGTGCGTTTTAACGTGCTCCATATTTTTGTGCACTACGTGTTGTTCTATCTCTTACGGTTTAGCAGCTAAGCAAAATTCGTCCAGAATAAAGAGGTCTTCAGAGGCGATTCCCAAAAAATTCGGGATAAACATTTTATTTCGGACATAAATAGCTTTATTATATGGGCTTTTAATCAAAATTGTTAGCCATTTGTTAGAAAATCAAAATTTTTGAAAAAATTTCCATGTAAATGGTAGTTGGAGGTGGGGGATATTTTTCAACATCTTCGTGTCGCATCCCTGGAAGATACTAAACTTAAATACCAAGTTTGGTATTTTACCGACTTTTCGTTTTTGAGTTATGTTCACACACACGCGAACACACGGACACACACACGGACCTTTTTCTGAAAATACTTTTTTTGATTACAGGGGACCTTAAAACATATATTTCCGGTAAAATTTCGGTATCGAATTTTTTGGTGGAGTGCAATAACCTCTCTATACACTATGTACATAGTGCGTATAGAAAAATTAAAAAAAATCTGATGTGTTCCATTCACATGACTTTCTCTATTTCTCTGTAACAAATTATTGTTAATAAGCTTATCTTTTATTTATTTCATGTTAATTGAGGAAAATTAGCAGAAATAGTCTTATTCCTTGCTTTATTGTAAATACAAGCGAAATAAGGGAGCACCATAGGTTAAAGTGAAAGCCAAACGCTGGTTGCTATGTGACTGATGTTCCTTTGTTTGTGTGGACAGGAGTTGACAAATTCCTGTATGAGAAAAGTATAAGTTTTTCAAAGCTGAAACCAAGAAAAAGGAATATCTCAAAAACGATCAACTCTACGAAAAAAAATGTATATAACATAAGTGTGTGCTTTAGCGTGCTCTACATTTTGTGTGTGTTAAGTTTTTGTCCATCTCTTACGGTATAGTAGTTATGCAAAATTCATCCAGAATAAAGTAGTCTTCAGAGGCTATTCCCAGAAAATTCAAAATATACATTTTATTTGTCAGGTAAATATCTTTAATATATGATATTTTAATCAAAATCGTTAGAGCCATTTTTTAGAAAATCAAAATTTTCGAAAAAAGTTCCATGTAAAGGGTAGTTTGGGTGGGGGGATTTTTCTGAAAATCTATGTGTCGCATCCCTATAAGATACTAAACTTAAATACCAAGTTTGGTATTTTACCGACTTTTTGAGTTATCGTGTTCACAGATACACGGACACACACACACGGACCTTTTTGTGAAAATGCTTTTTTTAGATAAAACATATATTTCCGGTGAAATCTCAGTATCGAATTTTTTGGTGGAGTGCAATACTTTTTCTATTCACTATGTACATAGTGCGTATAGAGAAAGTAATAAAGGAACTTCAGTCACATAACAACCAGCTTTTGAGTATAATTTTAGTCTATGGTACTCCCTTATTTCGCTTCTACTTATAAGGAAGCAAGTAATGTGACTATTTCTGCTAAACTTTTCTCGATTAGCACGAAGTAAATAGAAGCATGATCTTTTTAATAATAATGTGTTGCAGAGATGTATAGAAAACCATGTGAATGGAACACATCAGATTTTTGAAATTACATTTTGAAAGAATGATATATGATAATGGTTCGGCAATGTTATGTGCTCATGTTCGTGGACAGAACAATACTCGCTTATGGCATTGTGGTGGATGGAAGGAAGGCTATGGCATTCAAGGTTTACGGCTGAGGCAATCCTTGTTCAGCTCCATTTCGTCAAATGTCTGCCCTTCCTTCTGGCAGAGAAAAAGATACCAAAAGTTTCTATAACGTGCCATTACTCAAAGCCTTATTCCTATCAAAGTTGATAGAACAAAGATGTTACTGGCCTGCCAGTCTGTAACCGAATTGAGTCAAGGAGAATTCTTTGGAGTGTAAACGCAATACTTCCAAACTTTCCCGTCATCTGTTAAACCAAAACTCTTGGCGCTCCTCTCTGTTTGCTTCTATACTCCGTGGCCATCTTTATTTCATGTAATCCTGAATATTCTAATTTATAAAAGTTTATTTTAAAGGGTCTTAATAGCTTAGTTTTGGAATTAGCTTCAGTATTTGAATATCACTCGATACAAGTTCTTCTTTCTTTGTTTCTGTTAATTTTTACTTTCTCTACACGTTCTATGTAATAGTGTATAGAGAAGTTATTGGAATGCACCCAAAAATTCGATACCAAAATCTAACCGGAAGTATATCTTTTAAGGTCCCTTGTATCCAAAAAAAAAAAGTATTTTCAGAAGAAGGTCCGAGTGTGTGTCCGTGTGACTCTGAACTCGATAACTCAAAAACGAAAAGTCAGTAAAATACCAAACTTGGTATTTAAGTTTATCTTCCAGTGATGCGACACGAAGATTTTGAGAAAAATCCCCCCCACCACAAGCTACCCATTACTTGGAACTTTTTTCGAAAATTTTTATTTTCTAAAAAATGGCTCTAACGATTTTGATTAAAATATAGTATATTAAAGATATTTACCTGACAAATAAAATGTATACTTTGAATTTTATATGCATAGCCTCTGAAGACTACTTTATTCTGGGTCAGTTTTACGGAATTTTTACATACCTGCTAAACCGTAAGAGATGGACAAAAACTTACCACACAACAAATGTAGAGCAGTTTAAAACACACAATTTATGTTATATACATTTTTTCGTGTAGGTGATTGTTTTATAATATATTCCTTATACGTTTCTCATACAGGACTTTGTAAACTCGTGTCCATACAAACAAAAGAACTTCAGTCACATAGCAACTAGCCTTTGACTTCACTTTAACTTATGGTACTTCCTTATTTCGCTTCTACTTACAAGGAGGTAAGTAATAAGTCTATTTCTGCTTATCTTTTGTCGCTTAGCAGGAAGTAAATAGAAGCAAAGCTTTTTAAAACTAATTTGTTGCAGAGATATAGAAAAAGTCGTGTGAATGTAACACACCAGATTTTTACTTTCTCTACACGTAATAGTGTATAGAGAAGGTATTGTAATGCACCCAAAAAATCGATACCGAGGATTCACCGGAAATACATGTTTAGAGTCCCACTGAATCAAAAAAAGCATTTTTGAAAAAGGTCCGCGCGCGTGTGTATGTCTATCTGAGTATGTGTGAATGTGTTTTTTTTTGTTTTTTTTTGGTAGTGTTTATTGCCCGCTTTAACTACTTATGGCACCGCAAGCGGTGACATTGATGATACCTGAATGATGATGGAGCACCGGTGGAATACGATGGCGGGGGAAACCATAGTACACGGAGAAAACCCTCCCAGCGCCGCTTTGTCCAACAAAAATCTCACATGCGGTCGTTTGGGATGGAACCCCGGGCCGTCTAGGTGAGAGATGAGCGGTCTAAGCACTCGGCCACGGCGCGGCCCGGTGTGTGTGTGTGTGTGTGTGTGTGTGTGTGTGTGTGTGTGTGTGTGTGTGTGTGTCCTTGGTAGGCATAGCTCAAAAACGAAAAAACGGTTAAATACAAAATTTGGTATATACATTTGGTATCTTCCAAGGATGCGACACGAAGATTTTCAAGATAATCCCCCCCTAACTACCTGTTAAATGGAAAATGTTTCAAAATTTTTGTTTTTCTTAAAAATGGCGTTTACGATTTTGATTAAAATACATATATTAAAGGCATTTCCATCACAAATAAAATATATGGCTTTTATTTTTTGGGGATAGACCGCTTTATTCCGGATGATTTTTATTGGTAAACGATAAGAGATATACAAAAACTTACTGCATAAAAATGTAGAGCTTGACAAAACACACAATTTATGTCCTTAAGTTTTTTTTGTTTTTTTTTTTTTGAGGTATCCATTTCCGAGATATTCTTTTGTTGGTTTTAATTGTAAAGTACTTGTATCTTTTTCATAGTAAGTTCCGTATTTCTTTTGTTCTACTCCTGGTTAAGCAAAAAAGCGATTTGCAATGACAGTCACAAAACGATAGATTTTAAGTACGTGGCTATCACTTTACCCTGGTGTATTCCCATTTTTGCTAAAGCTTATGTTGATTAGCATGTTGTAAAAACAAAATGAATATTCGGTAAGAAGTTTTCAGAGTACTAGAAAAAGTAATGTAAGTGTAAACACATCAGATTTTTTGCTACATTTTTTCCTTACTTAATATCTACTGTTAATAGACTATTGTATTCCACGAAAAATTGTAACCAACTTATTATTTTATTGCTATTATTTTTAGTCCACAAGGTATAAGGCTGTTGAACTGTAAGGTCCTATAATATGTTTTTTTATTTTTCTTGATCTTCCTATTTGGCGATACCCCTATCGCCAAAATTCTCACATAGGTATATTTGTTAAAATATAAAACGGTTTAAAAGTGAGAGTGATATTTATATAGAGAAATAATGTTTATTTCCTCTACACGTATTATGTACATAGTGTATAGAGAAGGTATAGCATTCCATCCAAAAATTCGATACTGAGGTTTCGCCTGAAAAACATTTTAGAGTCCACTGTATCCAAAAAAAGCATTTCTAGAAAAAAGTTTGTTTCCGTGTGTTTTCATTACTTTGTCTACACGTACTATGCACCTAAATAGTATATATGTAAGGTATTGTACTCCACTTAAAAATTCCATATCGATATTTCACCGGAAATACATGTTCGAGACCCTCTGAATAAAAAAAATTCATTTTGAGAAAAAGGTCAGTGAGGATATCTGCCTACCTATGGAAATCATAAATAGAAAAACGAAAATTCCGTCAAATACTATACTTGGAATCTAAGTTTATTATCTCCCAAGAACATTTTCAAGAAAACCTCCCACACCAAATTCCCTGTTACATGGAAAAATATTCGAAAATTTTGATTTTCTGAAAAATGACACAAACAACTTTGAGTAAAATTGCATATATCAACGATATTTAAATGAAAAATCTGATATGTTCCATTCAGATGGCTTTCTCTACATCTCTGCAACAAATTATTTTATTTACTTCTTCTAATCGAGAAAAATTTAGCAGAAATAGTCTTATTACTTCCTTTCTTGTTAGTATAAGCGAAATAAGGGGGTACCATAGATTAAAGTAATATCAAAAGCTGGTTGCTATGTGACTGGAGTTCCTTTGTTTGTATGGACAGGAGTTCACAAATTCCTGTATGAGAAAAGTATCTATACGGTTTTCAAAGCTGAAACCAATAACAAGGAATATCTCAAAAACGACCCACTCTACGAAAAAAATGTATAATGCATAAATTGTATGTTTTAACGAGTTCTACATCTTTACTTTGGTAAGTTATTGTCTATCTCTTACGTTTTGCCAACTATGCAAAATTCTGTAAAATTCATCCAAAATAAAGTAGACTTCAGAGGATATTCCCAGAAAATTAAAGATATACATTTTATTTTTCAGATATATGTAATATATGATATTTTAGTCAAAATCATTAGGAAAATTATTCCATGTAAATTGTAGTTGGGAGTAGGTGGATTTTCTTGAAAATATTCGTGTCGCATCCTTGGAAGATACCAAACTTAAATACCAAGTTTGGTATTTAACGGTCTTTTCGTTTTTAGCTATGCTGTCCACATGCAGACATACTCACGGACGGACCTTTTTCCAAAAATGCATTTTTTGGATTCAAGGGAACCCGAAACATATATTTCTGGTGAAATCTCTGTATCAAAATTTTGGTGGCATTACAATACCTTGTCTATACACTATGTACGTGTGACGAAAGTAATAATATAAAGGAACAGATGCTAAATGAATGGAATATATGCTGGACGAATAATAGCAAAGACCAACTCAAAAAGTCAATGTTTTTCCAGCAGCTGAAGATAGAATTGACCCTTAAATGCGCTGCTTTGCATATATGCAAAGGTGATTTTACTTTCTCTATGCTCACTATGTACATAGTGTATATGTATTGCACTCCACCAAGATTTCACCGGAAATATATGTTTTAGGGTCCCCTGTATCCAAAAAAAGTATTTTCAGGAAAAGGTCCGTGTGTGTCCGTGTGTCCGTGTGCCCGTGTGTCTGTGAACACGATAACTCAAAAACGAAAAGTCGGTAAAATATCAAACTTGGTATTTAAGTTTAGTATTTTCCAGGGATGCGACACGAAGATTTTGAGAATAATCCCCCCACCCCCAACTACCCTTTACATGGAACTTTTTTCGAAAATTTTGATTTTCTCAAAAATGGCTCTAACGATTTTGATTAACATTTTGTATAATAAAGATATTTACCTGACAAATAAAATGTATATCTTGAATTTTCTGGGAATAGCCTCTGAAGTTTATTCTGGATGAATTTGACTAAATTTTGAGTAACTGCTAAACCGTAAGAGATGGACAAAAACGTACTACACAGAAAATGTAGAGCACGTTAAAACACACAATTTATGTCATATACATTTTTTTCTTGGAGTTCGTCGTTTTTGTGACATTCTTTATTTTTGGTTTCTGCTATGAAAAACTTATTTTGTCATCTGCTGCCCATACAAAGGAACTTCAGTGACATAGCAACCATCTTTTGCTTATCCCTTTAACCTATGGTACTTCCTTATTTCGTTTCTACTTACAAGGAGGCAAATAATATGGCTATTGCTGCTAATGTTTTACTGATAAGCATGAAGTTAATAGAACTATAAGCTGTTTAAGAATAATTTGTTGCAGGGATATAGAGAAAGTCATGTGAATGGTACATATCAGATTTGTTTAGATACATAAAAAGCAAAATCCATGCAACTACAGTCATATGTGAACCCTTCATTAGCCATAAATAACAACACCGATTATTTTACGTGGGCTCTTCCCGTCCTTTACCATAGGCACATTTGACTGGTTGTCGGGATGCAAACATGCGACACTCGGCTTTGAATTGATGGACAGTTAAATACATAGAGTAATTAGTGTAAGAATGGCATATGTAGCAAATTAATGTGCTCATAAAGGGTTAAAGGATTAAACACTATGAACTTTCTTTCCTTTAAACTTGGTTTATGACTGGACATGAAAATTGAAATAATACTTTGAATATTTTGAAGTAATTAATTCAGAATGAGCATTGTGTTTCTGTCTAAATTATTATCAAAATATCTAACATTTACTTTTCGACTGTCTAACATGAAATATAAAGAGGTTTAACATCTTAACTTCTGCCGAATGTATCTCACACCACCAATAACACAGATATTCAGAAGAAAATGTTGTTTTCATAAGTTTAATCAATTTATTAGTCATAATTTCAAAACATTGCGATGTAATGATGGCTTATGTATATAGTTATTTAATACTTTACATAAAAAACTAAATACTTCTATAATATAAACTAAACGTGCACGCTTTTGTAAATTAGGGATAAAGCTTTTGGAGAATAAATAGACACAGTGCTTCTTTTCAACTTAATATCCCTAGACATGTTTATTGGTATTAGGAGAAAGAGTCGTGGACCCATATCTTGGGAAAAATATTTACCGCGATCTTCTACCATTGCGAATGTAGAGTTAGAAGCATGTTGGACACTACTGGCAGGCATGGAAGACGCGGACGGGCTAGGTAAATTTCTACTTAGGGCAAGACAGCTGAGATCGGAGAAGGTTGAAAATGGAGAAGAGGGGGGAGCTAAAAGTGATTTTAATGTTTTATATATCTCGCTTGGCTGCTGAGAGGTAGGATTAGGAAACTCTACCTTTTAATACATTTGGATGGACATGGAGGGACGCACCCTCATATGCAAAATCCTATACAACAGCGGAGAACCTAATTAATTCAATAAAAAGGACGTTGATGGGTAAACTAAGCTACTAAATTAAAGAAAACATGTCTAAATCAAATAGCACTTTGTAGCATTACCTTGGGTTTCTTCAGGGCACGAGGCTAATCTTCGTATCCTAGTTGCACATGTCCTTTTTACTAACTTCACAATTCAAAAGAGAGGAATACCACGGTTACCATGGTTTTTAATGATCTTTTAAGTTGGCAATGTCGCCAATATTATGATAATAATAATTTACAGTGTTACATCCTGTGCACACAGCCAGCCATAATATATATATATATATATATATATATATATATATATATATATATATATATAATACTTTTCTTTCATTGTTTTGTTGTGGTGTTAGTATTTCTCTTAAGTTTATTTGTCTACTATAATAGGATACATTGATACACCAAATACGGTTTATTCTTGTTGTAAATTTAAGTTGCTGTATTTGAATATCTTTGTCCATTTATTTAAGTGTTTAGTCTTTTCATGTGTTGGTTTTTTAGTATTGTTTACTATTGTGTATTACAAAAGCACGTACGGTCTGTAAACCCGTGTATTTCAATAAATATACTTATTAATTCATTCAATAGAGACGGTATTTAATTTGGCTTCCTGATATACAACATTAGTAATATAAACACACAGCAAGCAGATTAATAATACTTTGTTTTTCTTTTAGGTAAGATCAGCACTGAGCTACAAACAGCTGCTTTTACTGGACTGCAAAGGTAGGAATGTTTTGTTTTGAGTTTGTAAGCTCAGCACGGGAAACCGTAGATTGATTACCGCAGGCTGTCTTAACGAATGTTGCCAAATCCACCAAGCAGATCTGTAACAAAAAAATCTGATGTGTTACACTCACATGACTTTCTCTAGTTGCTCTACAAAACTCCTACAAAAGATTATGCTAATCAAGATAAATGTTAGCAGAATGTTATTACTTAGTTCCTTATAAGTAGAAGGGAATAAGGGAATGCACTATGCTAAAGTGATTGTTAAATGTTTTAAAAGCTATCCTTATGCAATTTTCATTGCAAATCACTTCTTTGCTTGGCCGCCAGGACTAGAACAAAAGAAAAACAGACACTTCCTTCTGAGAAAAGTTTAAATACTTCACAATTCAAATCAATAAAAAGGAATATCTCGAAAACTGTTACCTCTACAACAAAAACGTAAACGACAAGAATTGTGTATTTTGTCATGAGGTATATTTTTTGTGTAGTACGATTTTTCTATCTCTTACGGTTTAGCAGTTAAGCAAAATTAAGCAAAATTCATGCAGAATAAAGAGGTCTTCAGAGGCTATTCCGAAAAATTCGAGGTATACATTTTATTTCGGACATAAATAGCTTTAATATACGGGATATTAATCAAAATCGTTAGAGCCATTTTTAAGAAAATAAACATTTTTGAAATTTGTTCCAAGTAAAGGGTAGTTTTTAGTAAGGGGATTTTTTTGAAAATCTTCGTGTCGCATCCTTGGAAAATACTAAACCTAGATACCAAGTTTGGTATTTAACGGTCTTTTTGTTTTATGTCTATGCTGTCCACAGACACACACACATGCACACACACGGTATCGAATTTTTGGGTGCATTACAATACCTTCTCTATCGCTTTGTACATTGTACATATGGGGCTAGAGGAAGTAAAAGCCTTCTTTTGCTTTTTTAGAGCGAGTGTTTTACAGTTCTGAGAACTAAACCTTCAAAATCTCTCCAAAACCTTTTAATGTTTCTGCAGATTTAAAGAGAGACTATGTGAAAGCATCTAATGTGTTCCATTCACATGATTTTCTCTACACCTCTGCAAGACATAATTGTTAAAAAGATTATTCTTCTATATACTTCATGCTAATCAAGAAAAAATTGGAAGTGGTCTTAATATTTGCGTCCTAGTAAATAAAAGGGAAATACACTTGGTTGCCTTGTGATTGAAGTTCCTTTGTATTGCCAAAGAGTTGACAAATTTCCTTATTTTAAAACTGAAATCAATTGCAAAGAATATGTCAAACAAACGGTCAACTTCACAAAAAATGTGTATAGCATAATTTTGTTTTTGTTTTAACAAGTTCTACATTTTTTTTTAAGTAAGTCCTTGTCTATCTCTTATGGTTTACCAATTATACAAAATGCAGAAAGCATCCAGAATAAAGATATATTCAAATATTTATCCCAGAAAATTCAAGATGTATATCTTATATATAATATACGATTATTAATAAGAATGGTTATACATAAAAAAAATGATTATTTTCGAATTTTTTTTTCATGTAAAGTGTAGTTGAAAGTGGGGGGGGGGATTTTTTAAAATCTTATTGTCACGTCCTTAGAAGATACCAAACTTAAATACAAAGTTTGGTATTTAACGGTTCTCGTTTTCAAGCTTTGCTGTATTTAGACACACACACACGCACATGGACCTTTTCCTAAAAAGCAGATGTGTTCCATTCACCTAACTTTCACTACATCTCAGAAATTAATTGTTATTAATAAGCTTATTCTGCTATTTCATGCTTATCGAGATAAACGGTCTTATTACTTAGTTCTTTATAACTAGAAGGGAAATAATGGACAGTGTCAAATGTTTTAAAATGTGGTTGCGGTGGGAATGAAATCCATTTTTTTGCATGGCCAGAAGTTCACAAATTCCTGTATGAGAAAATTTTAAGTATTTTAAAACTGAAGCAAATAACAAGGAATATCTCGGAAACAGCCAACTACGCGGAAAAAGGTATGACATAATTTTTTGTCTGTCTTTTACGGTTTACTAGTAATGCAAAATTCAAAAAAATTCATCCAGATTAAAGAGCTTTAAAGGCTTTCCTAGAAAAGTCAATGTTCACATTCTATTTGTCGTGAAATATCTTAAATATAAAGCTATTTTTGGGAAAAACAGATTTTTTAAAAAAATAGCATGTGAAGGGCAGCTATGGGTGAAAGGATCTGCTTGAAAATGTTTGTGTCGCACCTTTGGAAGATAAGCTTAAATACCAAGTTCGGTATTTAACAGTATTTTAGTTTTTCAGTTATGCTGAAGACAGACAGACAGACACTCACCCAAACACACACACTGAGGACATTTTTCTAGAAAGCTGTTTTTTATTCAGGGGGTCCCAAAAAATATGTATGTGGTGAAATCTCGGTATTTAATTTTTGGGTGGAACACAATACCTACCGTTTCTATATACATTGATTATTACGGGAAGTATTTTTAGCTTCAAACAGCAGGAAGACAGCATGCTGGGGCTTGATTCTAAAAAGCCAAAACTGGCTAAACCTGGTCACCTACTTAATGGAAGTATGTGTGCACTAAGAGATAAGATACTTGTATAAATATTGAATAGAAGTATTTGGTGCTTGAGTAATATGTGAATACGTGAGCATGTGTGTGTGTGTGTGTGTGTGTGTCTGTGGGCAGCATAGCTCAAAAACGAAAAGACCCTTAAATACCAAACTTTGTATTTAAGTTCGGTATCTTCCAAGGATGCGACACGAAGATTTTCAAGAAAATCTCCCACCCCCAACTACCCTTCACATGGACCAATTTTTGAACATTTTGATTTTCTAAAAAATGGTTCTACGCATTTTGATTAAAATATCACATATTAAAAATATACACTTGACAAATAATATATTTATCTTGAATTTTCTGGGTATAGCCTCTGAAGACTACTTTATTCTGGGTCAACTTTATGCAATTTTGTGTAACTGGTAAACCGTAAGAGATAAGACAAAAACTTACTACACAAAAATGTAGAGCACATTAAAATACACAATTTATGTTATATACGTTTTTTTCGTGGAGTTCGTCGTTTTTGAGACATTCCTTATTTTTGGTTTCTGCTATGAAAAACGTATACTTTTCTTATACAGGAACTTGTCAACTCCTATCCATATAAACAAAGGAACTTCATTGACATAGCAATCAGCTTTTGACTATCACTTTAACCTATGTTGTTCCTTTATTTCGCTTCTACTTACAAGGAAGCAAGTAATAGGACTATTTCTGCTAATTATTTTCTGATTAGCATGAAGTAAATAGAAGTATACGTTTTTTAAGAATAATTTGTTGCAGGGATATAGAGAAAGGCATGTGAATGATACACATCAGATTTTTTAAGTATTGTATAGATTTATTTGGTGTTAGAGTAGTCTATATGTGTGGATACATGGGTGTAGTATGCGTGTGAGTACGTGAATGTGTGTCTGTGCGTATATTTCTATTATTGTGAAAGTATGTAAAATAGTTTTATATGTAATATTTTAAATCCAAGTAGTTTTAGACAGCATGTACGGTCACCCAACTCATGCTACTGTGCGAAGCAAATATATTACTGTAAACTTAACAAATAAATACTGCTACTATGTACATAATAGTTGTAGAGAAAGCAAAAACTCGCCGTTCCAGCCGGAACTGGAAATGGGGACCTCTTGTTGACCTTTCGCCTCTAGAGAGTATTTTCAGCGTTGTGCACCAGTTGTAGAAACTTGGATTGCTGTACATATTAAACGGGAGAGAGGTGTAGATCTGTGTAGATTACGAGAGGCAACACAACACATAACACGAAACACATAAATCAAGTAATTACATGGTCCTTGGAACTCAATAGATGTCCAGAATCCCTTCTCGCCCTGCTTCTAAGCAAATTCATTACACGGTTTAGCGTATATATTCAGGAATCTGTCCCGCAGGCGCGGCGCGGTGCGGTGCGACACCGAACTAACGTGCAAGTTCTGCTGTGCGCGTTTATACGTTCACACCCTTAGCCGAGAAAGCGATGTTTACAGCCCCTGGGACCAGATTTGCGGTACATCCTTTCACAAACTCGCTATCTCTGGTTTAGGCACAATTTACACAATCTCTGGGCTGTTTGTTATTGACATAAGTACTGAGCTTCGATACTGGGGGGAGGGAGCCATTGTGAAGGTAGCCCAAAGGGACGAGCACCGGTGAATAACTGCTATCTATGTGAATTCATTTGTAGATAAGATGTGGACCTGTAGATCGTCCCTTCCTGTTGCAGCTATTCAATAAGTAGGGATAAGCGAAGGGAGCTAGCAACGCACAAAAACTCCTGCTGGGTAGGTGCCTATATATTCCTGAATATCGTTAGTGTGTGCCGCTTGGCGTATGTGTATTATCCACAGCTGAAACTGTGCTTTAAGAATACTAGATAGGACAGACAAAAACGTTAATTAACGCTATGAATATTGTAGCGCATCATATTATAATATAAGATTGGAAAACACAAATGGGCCCTCAAGCCAAGTGTTGTAATATCTAAAAATCTGCTTTGTACCATTCACATGACTTTCTCTACATCCCTGCAACAAATTATTCTCAAAAAGCTTATACTTCTATTTACTTCATGCTAATCAGAAAACATTAAAAGAAATAGGCTTATTACTTGCTTCCTTGTAAGTAGAAGCGAAATAAGGGACTACCATAGATTAAAGTGTTAGTCAAAAGCTGGTTGCTATGTCATTGAAGATTTTTCTTTGTATGAACAGCAGTTGGAAAATTCCTGTATGACAAAAGTATAAATTTTTCATAGCAGAAACAAAAAATAAGGAATGTCTCAAAAACGATGAGCTCCACGAAAACAATGTATAGAACATAAATTGGGTGTTTTAACGTGCTCTACATTTTTTGTGTAGTAAGTTTTTGTCCATTTCTTAAGGTTTAGCAGTTATTTTAAAGTCCGTAAAATTCATCCAGAATAAACTACTCTTCAGAGTCTATTCCCAGAAAATTCAAGAAATGCATTTTATTTGTCAGGTAAATGTCATTAATATATGATATTTTAATCAAATCGTTAGAGCCATTTTCGAGAAAGTCGAAATTTTCGAAAAATGTTCCATGTAAAGGATGATTTTTCTCAAAATCTTCGTGTCGAATCCCTGAAAGATACTAAACTTAAACACCAAGTTTGGTATTTTACCGACTTTTCGTTTTTGAGTTATCGTGTTCACACACACACACACACACACACACGCACACACACACACACACACACGCACACACGGACCTTTTTGTGAAAATGCGTTTTTTAGATAAAGGGGACCCTTAAACATTTTATTTCCGGTGAAATCTCAGTATCGTATTTTTGGGTGAAGTGCAATACCTTCTCTATACACTATGTACTGAGTGCGTATAGAGAAAGTAAAAATAGCGTGTTATTCATCAGTGTTCTTTAACTGCTGTGGTTCTCAGCGTCCCATTCTATACTGGCCGTCAAAAACCGCTTAAATTTGCTCAGAGGCCTCTTTATCAGGCTTGAGGTTCTTTTACGTGCCGTAAATCTACGACACGGGGCTCATGGGTATACTTGGCTTCCGAAGGAAGCCGGGTTAAGGAAAAAATCTATCGTGCTCCGCCGGGTTTGAACCCGCGACCTTGGTATATGAAGTTAACATGGTAACCATTACAGCACGGAGGGCGACTATTGTAATATGTAGTTTAAGGACCTTCATTCTATCAATTCAAAAAATGTCCTCTCAATATTAATTTCCTACATATTAACTAGCAGCTACTTCATTCAACTTAAAATTATTTCCTCTGCCTCTATTGGGGTTTGTTTTGTTTAAAGGATTATTATGTGTATGGGAATAGATATTCATAGTGGAAAACATTAATATTAATTTCTTACATACTATCTGGCAACTGGGCCGCGCCGTGGTCGAGTAGTTATACCACTCGCCTCTCACCGAATGTGAGATTTATGGTGGACAAAACGGCGCAGGGGCCGGTTTTCTCTGGGGTTCTCCGGTTTCCCCCGCCATCACATTCCTGCGGTGTTACAAGTAGTAAAAGCGGGCGTTAAGCACTACCAAAAAAATCTGGAGTGTTACACTCACATGACTTTCTCTATCTCTCTGTAACAAATTATTGTAAATACAAGCGAAATAAGGGAGTACCATAGGTTAAAGTGAAAGCCAAAAGCTGGTTGCTATGTGACTGATGTTCCTTTGTTTGTGTGGACAGGAGTTGACAAATTCCTGTATGAGAAAAGTAGGTTTTCAAAGCTGAAACCAAGAAAAGGGAATATCTCAAAAACGATCTACTCCACGAAAAAACTGTATATGACATAAATTGTGTTTTAACGTGCTCTACATGTTTTGTGTGTTAGCTTTTTGTCCATCTCTTAGGGTTTAGTAGTCATGCAAAATTCATCCAGAATAAAGAAATCTTCAGAGGCTATTCCCAGAAAATTCAAAATATACATTTTATTTGTCAGATAAATATCTTTAATATATGATATTTTAAGCATAATCTTTAGAGCCATTTTTTAGAAAATCAAAATTTTCGAAAAAAGTTTCATGTAAAGGGTAGTTTGGAGTAGGAGGATTTTTCTCAAAATCCTCGTGTCGCATCCCTGGAAGATACTTAACTTTAATACCAAGTTTGGTATTTTAGCTACTTTTCGTTTTTGAGTTATCGTGTTCAAGGACACACACACACTGACCTTTTTCTGGAAATGCTTTTTTTGAATGCAGGGGATCTTAAAACATGTATTTCCGGCGAAATCTCGACATCGAATTTTTGGGTGGAACACAATACTTCTCTATCCCTATGTACATTGTACATACGGGGCTAGAGAAAGTAAACATCTAGCAAATATTTTATTCAATTTAAAATTATTTTCTGTAGCTTTATTGGGGCTTACTTTGTTTAAGGTATTATTATTTATACGTGCCACTTTATCCTTTTGGCGTTTGTATATTATGAACAGCTGAAACTTTGCTTTAAGAATTCTAAATAGGGCAGACAAAAACGTTAATTAGCGCTACGAATATTTAACGCATCATATTACAATTTGAGATTGGAAAACTGACAAACGCGCCCGAAGGTCGAATTTTATAACTGATCCAGTGGTATATGTAGTTGAAGTACTTTCATTAATAAATTGTTTTACCGTTCTATCACGTTAGAAAGAGGTTACAAAACCCGGCATACTATAGATGAAATTATCATTTATATAACATTAAGGGTAGAAGGTACAGAACCGACGTAGGAAAATTTTCTTTTGTTAATAGAACCATTGAAGAATGGAATGAATTGCATGTAAACAGCCTTTCAGGGCTGCCCTACATCTTAAAGAAGTTTCGGGATTATTTAAAGAGACTAAATGTAAGATATTAATTAAAGTAAATATTGTGAAGTAATTCAGAAATTCAAAAACTGTTCTATAGTATTAATGTTGAGGCTTCAACGTACGTTCATTCATTCATTTTAAATGTACAGAGCAAACAGAAAACACAACGTAGAACAATCCAATTGCAGTTAGTTTTTTTTTTTTGTTTTTTTTTTTCCATTTTAAAAATACAATTCCGGAGTCTGATCGGGACTCCGGCGCTGTATACCCTACTTTTTATTTACCTAATTTGTTTACTTTGATTACTGAATTTCTGTTTTACTTTTTACACACACATACACAAACATATAACACCCATGCCTAAGCCGGGACTCGAACCCACGATCCCCTGCGCTGCGAGACGCTTTGGCGAGCGCGGGCATGGGGACCGGCTTAGTTGAGAGTTAGTGAACAAGGAAGACCTGCGCGTAACGCCGACTGCAGCGCTGCGGCGGCGTTAGAATGAAACAGTGCTTTCCGAACACGTCTTGTATTTTATTTCCTCCAAAACAGAAATAGACAATGAATTTCATAAAAACAAAAAAAAATAAGTAGCTAATTATGAAAATCTGATGTCTACCATTCAATGACTTTCTCTATATCCCTGCAACAAATTATTCTTAGAAAGCGTATACTTCTATTAACTTCATGCTAATCAGTAAAACATTAGCAGAAATAGCCATATTACTTGCTTCCTTGTAAGAAGAGGTGAAATAAGGGAGTACCATAGGTTAAAGTGATAATCAAAAACTGGTTGCTATGTCACTGAAGTTCCTTTGTTTGTATGGACAGCGGTTGACTAATTCCTGTATAAGAAATGTATGTTTTTCATAGCAGAAACCAAAAATAAGAAATGTCTCAAAAACGACGAACTCCACGAAAAAATGTATAAAACATAAATTGTGTGTTTTAATGAGCTCTACATTTTTTGTTTAGTAGGTTTTTGTCCATTTCTTACGGTTTAGCAGTTATTCGAAATTCAGTAAAATTCTTCCAGAATAAACTACTCTTCAAATGCTATTTCCAGAGAATTCAGGATATACATTTTATTTTTCAGGTAAATATCTTTAATATACGAAATTTTAATCAAAATCGTTAGAGCCATTTTTAAGAAAATCAAAATTTTCGAAAAAAAGTTCCATGTAAAGGGTAGTTGGGGTGGGGGCATTTTTCTCAAAATCTTCGTGTCATATCCCTGGAAGATACTAAACCTAAATACTAAGTTTGGTATTTTAACGACTTTTCGTTTTTGAGTTATCGTGTTCACGGACTCAAACACACACACACACACACACACACACACACACACACACCTTTTTGTGAAAATGCTTTTTTTGGATATTGGGGACCCTAAAACATATATTTCCGGTGAAATCTCGGTATCGAATTTTTGGATGGAGTGCAATACCTTCTCTATACACTATGTAGATAGTGCGTATAGAGAAAGTAAAAATGGACGCCAGTATGATGCAAAATGTGCTTTATCAGATTATACAGACGTATACCAACAGGAATATTGTAAATTTCGCTTCATAGAAACACCTTGCTTTTAGATCATTTAATTTCCTAATGTGCATTGCTAGAGCTGCAAAGCAGGGTTCTAATTTGTAAATGATATTTGCATCTCTGTTCATAAATTAGATGAAGTGAATATACCGTTTGATAATTGAATCATAAAAGTGTTTATAGGTATTAGATAGCGTTGATCACTAGAGGTGATGAAGTAGGGTTTAATATCTTTTGTACAATATAGGTATATATGGATATGAAACTAATTAGGGAAATGCGAGAGCTGATCAGTAAGTACTAGAAAAAGATAGAAAAACAAATTATTTTTGGTAAATTTTTACTTTCTCTATACGTACTATGTAAGTAGTGTATAGATAAGGTATTTTAATCCACCAAAATATCCATACCAAGATTTCACCGGACATACATGCTTAGAGACCCCCTGATCCAAAAAGATCACTTGGTATTTAAGTTTTGTATCTTCAAAGGATGCGAACATTTTCAATAAAATCCCTCCACCCCTAACTACACTTTACATGGACCACTTTTCGAAAATTTTGATGTTCTCAAAAATGGATCTAATGATTATGATTAAAATATAGTATTTTAAATATATCTACCTGCAAATAAAATGTATATCTTGAATTTTCTGGGAATAGCTTCTGAATACTACTTTATTCTGGATGAATTTTACGGAATTTTGCTAAACCGTAAGAGATAGACAAAAACTTACCACACAAAGATGTAGAGCACATTAAAGCAGACAATTTATGTCATATACATTTTATTCGTGGAGTTGATCGGTTTTTCGATATTTCTTATTTTTGGTTTCAGCTTTGAAAACCTTACACTTTTGTCACACAGGAATATTTCAACTCCTGCCGGTACAAACAAAGAAACTTCAGTCACATAGCAACCAGTTTCGACTATCACCTATGATACTCCCTTATTTCGCTGCTACTTGCAAGGAAGCAAGTAATAAGACTATTTCTGCTAATTTTTTCTCGATTAGCATGAAGTAAACAGAAGCATAAGCTTTTTAACAGTAATTTGTTGCAGAGATGCTGAGAAAGTCATGTGAATGGTACATATTAGATTTTTTTAAACATAATCTCCTTTCAGCGTGATAGACTTTTCCAGCGTTTCCTCAAGTGCTTTAGGCCTTCCAAAAATAAGGATTTCGGAAGGTCCACAAAATACGCATCTGTCTGGGAGATGAACTCTTCTTTAGAAGTGAATCGTTCTCCGCCGAACCCCTTTTTCAAGTTAGAAAATAAAAACATCTGATGTGTTACACTCATATGACTTTCTCTAGCTTTTCTACAAACTTCTTACATAAGATTATTCTTCTTTCTGCACCTTGCTAATCGTGGTACTCATTAGCACAATGTTCTTATTATTTAGTTCCGTATAAGTAGGAAGAAAATAAGGGAATACACTAGGCTAAACCAAAAGTCAAATATTTTACAAGCTGTCGTTAGGCGATTGTTATTACAAATCACTTCTTTTCTTGGCCAGAAGTAGAACAAAAAAAAAAAAAAAAAACAGAAAAGTATAAGTACTTCACAACTGAAACTAATAACAATGAGTACCTCGAAAAGGTAAGCTCCACGAGAAAAATGTATATGACATAAATTGTGTATTTTAACAAGACGTAATTTTTTTGTACAGTAAGTTTTTGTTTATTTCTTACGGTTTACTAGTTATGTCAAATTAAACAAAATTCATCCAGAATAAACAGGTCTTCAGAAGCTATTCCCTGAAAATTCAAGATATACATTTTATTTGTTAGGTAAATATCTTTAATATATGATATTTTAATCAAAATCGTTGAGCCATTTTTAAGAAAATCAAAATGTTCGAAAAAAGATCCGTATAAAAGTTAGTTTGGGGTGTAGGGATTTTTCTCAAAATCTTCGTGTCGCATCCCTGGAAGATACGGATTCGTTTTTGAGTTATCGTGTTCACAGGCACACGGACACACACACGGACCTTTTTCTGAAAATGTTTTTTTTTTTCGATACAGGGGGTCTAAAACAAGTATTTCCGGTGAAATCTCGATATTGAATGTTTGGGTGCATTACAATACTGCTCTATCCCTATGTACATTGTACATAAGGGGCTAGAGAAAGTAATGATCCAAAACAGTCACTGTGTGATAAATCTGGTAAATATCGTGGATGTTGTAGTAAAGCGAGGCTTAATTCTACAATTTTCGCCATCGAAACTGCGCAGATGTTCACCATTGCGTTATCTTGATGGAAGATAAGTTTTCCATTGCGTTTTTTTCTTGACTTCTCTGTTCAACCGGTGCAATTAAAATGCGCATAATTTCCATTTATCCTTCTTCCTTGCTTCAAATAATGTAGGTGATTCCGCGTGCATCCCAAAAAACTGAGACCATCACCTTTGTATGCGGATTTCACCAACTTTGCCTTTTTCGGAACCGTTAAATTCTCAGTTATGTATCGATACAGAAACTCGTCAGGATTGTGACAGAAGGCTGCCAAACCGGCTTCCGAATAGATTGCTTTTATTCTCCATTGATAGCAGATACGGCACCCATCAAGACTAGACTTTTATCATACCTAATTTTTGGTCCAAAATTTAAAACACAGGTTTCTTTTTCTATCTATTCAGTTTACTGTTACAAAAATTTTATTAAGAATGAATAGGTTTTCATAGGCTATTCTCAGACATTTCAAGGTATACATTTTTGTTTGCAAGGTATATATCTTTAATCTACGCTATTTTTACCACATTTGCTAGAGCCATTTTTGAGAAAAAAATATTTTTTTTTTTAAATAAAGCATTGACTGCGGTGGGGAGATTTTCTTAAAAAATTGACGTGTCCCATTCACAGGGCTTCTGTACATTTCTGCAACAAATTTTTGTTAAAACCTTATGCTTCTATTTACTTCATGCTAATCGAGAAAAAATCAGCAGAAAGTCTTATTGCTTGCTTCCTTGTAGGTAGAAGCGACATAAGGGAGAACCATAGGCTATAGTGGTAGTCAAAACCTTGTTTCTATATGACCTAAGTTCCTTTGTTTGTATAGACAACAGTTCACAAATTCCTATATGAGAAATTGTACAAGTTGTTTTAAAGCTGAAACCAAAATCAAGGAATATCTATAAAACGATCAACTCAGCGAAAAATTATATAGAATAAATTACGTGTTTTAACGTGCTCTACATTTTTGGTGTGGTAAGCTTTTGTCCACATCTTACAATTTAACAGTTATGCAAAATTCCGTAAAATTCATCCATAATAAAGTAGTCTACAGAGAGTATTCCCACAAAATTGAAGCTATACATTTTATTTGTCAAGTAAATAACTTTAATATATGGTGTTTTAATCAAAATCGTTAAGAGCCATTTTTAAGAAAATAAATAATTTCGAAAAGAGTTGTATGTGAAGGTTAGTTTGAGGCGGAATTTTTTTTCTCAAAATTTCCAAGTCGCATCCTTGGAAGATAGCAAACTTAAATACTAAGTTAGGCATTTTACCGATTTTTCGTTATTGAGTTATCGTGTTCACAGATATACGGAGACACACACAGACCTTTTTCCAAAAATGCTTTTTTTCGATACACGGGATCCTACAACGTATATTTCCGGTGGAACCTCGGTATCAAATTTTTGGATGGAGTATGTATATAGTACGTGTAGAGAAAGGTAAAACTTCTTTCTTTAGATTAGGGGGCCTTGAAGGTTGCAATTCAGTAAAACCTCAACATCAAATTTGTTGGATGGATTAAAATACTCCTCCTACTTATGCACGCAGTAGAGGGAGTACAAATAAACATATGAAGTAGAACGTTGTTGTACCTAAAGTTAAATATTTTATTTTTGCTGTTATTCTTATTAAATTCAAGAAAAGCTAGTTTTATAATCAGAACCTGTTTAGCTTCTAGCAGCACAGAGAAAGGAAAGGATTGGAGCTGAGACGGATAGAGAGCAAAGAATAAGTGAGTGGGAGGTTGAGTGATAAAGGAGAGACGGAGATAAATCAGTAAAACATATGGGAAATAGCAGTGCTGCGAATTATGCTAGTAGTTTATTACTACAACTGAGATGTTGAAGCACGTAATCCTCTAAACCAATATTTTATTCCCACTTTTTTACGTACATGATGACTGAAAATTTGAAACTCCAAACTAATAATACTAACTTTTTCAAATTTATACTACAGATGTAATATAATGCAAATAAGTTAAGGGAAAGATTTATCCAGTTTGCTCTACACCTTTGAAGTTATCGTGAAATTTGTGTATATTTTTGTCACGTCAATAAAAAAGCTCCATGCGACGAAATAATTAAACTTTCGGTCTAATATTTTAAGAATAGGAGCACAATGCATATAATTTTTAAATATCCCTAGGTTTTTGTGTGTCTTCTTTGGTTTAGGCTCCAAAATTTTTTAAAAATATGAATGTGTTTATTAAATTTGAAAAGTGAATACATATGCTAAAATACATCTGACAGTAAAACATAGAACAACTCTTATTCATTGTATCTCTGTGAGCATGTACAGCAAATTTTATTTGTGTAAATGGAAAAACTTCTCTGCAAGGAGCATTTTACAGAAAGAAAAATGCTGAAAATATCAATAGCGAGAAAACAAGGAAAGATTTGAAGCATGGCTCACATTAAAATCCACCAGGATGATAGATTAGACCCTCAACTTTCCTTTTCCTCGCCTCTGCTGCCGCCCTTTCTGTCCTTTTCTTCTTGCATTACTAGTTTTCTTCTGCAGAACTTCGTTTTTTACTTTGCATAACGGGAATGAGATCTCGTCGAACTCAACTTTTTCTTGCCGAGTCCAGTAGTGTTTCACATCTATGTTTTGCTGAGCTGCACGAATTATACCGTTTTTACTTTCTCACTACGTACATAGTGTATAGCTCAGATATTGTATTGCACCCAAAAATTCGGTACCCAGATTTCACTGGAAATATATGTTTTAGGACCTTCTGAATCCAATAAAGATTTTTAGAAGAATGTCGGGTGTGTGTGTGTGTGTGTGTGTCTGTGTGTGTGTCTGTGGACAGCATACCTAAAAACGGAAAGTTGTTAAATACCAAACTTGGTGTTTAAGTTCAGTATATTTCAAGGATGCGTCACGATGATTTTGAGAAAAATCCCTTATATTAAAGTATTTACACAGAAAATAAGAGTAGGTATATCTTAAATTTTCTGGGAATTGCCTCCGAAGATCTCTTTATTCTGGATGAACTTTGCATCAACTGGAAACAGCAAGAGATAGACAAAAACTTACTACACAAAATAGTTAGATCTCATTGAAACACACAATTTATGTCATATACATTTTTTTCGTGGAGTTGACCATTTTTTAGATATTCCTTAGTACTACTTTCAGTTTTAAAATACAGGAAATGTTTCAACTCCTGGCAATACAAAGAAACGGATTTCAACCTTATGGCAACCCGCTTTTAAAAGATTTGACTATCGCTTTAGACTAGTATACTCCATTATTTTCCTTCTATTTACAAGAAAACATTTTTGTTAATGTTTATGTCAATTAGTATGAAGTAGGCAGAAGAATAAGCTTTTTTAACAATAATTTGTTTAAGAGATGTTGAGAAAGTCATGTGATTTTTATATTCAGGAATGTTTGAATTATTTTATGGAATTAAAATAAAAAACTAGATTTTTTATGATTTATCATGAAATTCCGGTCATATATAGGCTTAAATTTGTATGTAGTTGCATCTCTGTGCTGCCCGAGAGAAGTTTGGGTAGAAGTTTTGATCAATCAGAAGGTGTGGCGTGTGTCAACAGCAGATGTTAGTGTATTGGTGGTCCTTGAAATGGCCTGTCAACCGATACACCGCTCTCTCAATTTAGTCTTAAAATAACGTCTTGACGCGAATAATCTATACTTCAACCTCAACTTCTCACAGAAATACATCTTAACACAAAAAAAAAAAAATCTGTTGTGTACCATTCACATGACTTTCTCTATATCCTTGCAACAAATTATTGTTAAAAAGCTTATACTTCTATTTACTTCATGATAATCAGTAAAACACTAGCAGAAATAGCCTGATTACTTGCTTCCTTGTAAGTAGAGGTGAAACATGGTAGTACCATAGGTTAAAGTGATAATCAAAACCTGGTTGCTATGTCACTGAAGTTCTTTTTGTTTTTATGGATAGCAGTTGACAAATTCCTGTATGAAAAATATAAAGTTAATCCAAAATAAAGTAGTTTTCAAAGGTTATTCCCAAAAAATTCAATACAGAAATATGAATTCATTCTTATCTCCTAACTGACACTGGAATATCACCTTTATCAGCTTTGTTTTTATGAATAAAAATAAGAATTTGAAACAATGTTTTAATTAGTTGCAGCATTTCATAATTATAGTAATATTTTAGATGGTTTTAGCGTTACACAGCTTATATAATGGAAAAACAGGTCACGAAACGTTTACCATATAATAGATTATTTTTACTTTTTCTTAGAATTTCCTATTATTATCTACTTTGTTTACTTTTAATAATTAGTTGATTTGTAGAAGGTGAGCTCTTCGGATATCTATTCGGAAAATGGATGCAGCTTGCATAACACTATGAAAAAAATCTGCAGCTTCATTAGATACCTTCTATGGTTGTGCACTAATTGGATTGTTACAGAAACAAAACATACCAAGTAAGAAGGAAAACAAGCTATTATCTTCCTTCATAATTAGTTGATCCACATTTAGTGATAATTACATTTCATACTCTTTAACGACTCTATAATGTTCCGATGCTTTCGACTGCTATAGTTCTGCTTTATAGTGTAATATATTCTACGGTCATTATTTATTTAAAACCTCAAATTAAAATGTTTGCTAATGTTTTTTAAATCACTTCGTACATAAAGAATGGTTCAATGATTGGAACCCTGAGATTTTGATGGTAGATGATACATGTATATCCGGTGAAAACTCTGTATCAATTTTCTGGGTGCAATACAATAATTTCTCTATAGATACAGTATGTACATAATACGAGTAGAGAAAGTAAAAAAATCTGATGTGTTCCATTCACATGACTTTCTCTATATCTCTGCAACAAATTGTAGTTAAAAAGCTTATGCTTCTATTTATTTCATGCTAATCTAGAAAAATCAGCAGAAATAGTCTTATTACTTGCTTTCTTCTAAGTAGCAAGGAAATAAGGGAGTCGCATAGCTTAAAGCTATAGTCAAAAGCTGGTTACTATGTGACTAAAGTTCCTTTGTTTGTATGGACATGAGCTGACAAATTCCTGTATGAGAAAAGTTAAGATTTTCGAACCTGAAAACAAAAACAAGGAATATCTCAAAAACGATCAATTCCAAGAAAAAATGTATACAACATAAATTGTGCGTTTTAATGTGCTCTACATTTTTTGTGTGGCAAGTTTTTGTCTAGCTCTTACGGTTTAGCAGTTTTACAAAATTCCGGAAAATTCACTCAGAATAAAGTAGTCTTCAGAGCCTATACCCAGAAAATTCAAAATATACATTTTATTTGTCAGATAAATATATTTAATATACGATATTTTAATCAAAATCGTTAGAGCCATTTTTTAGAAAATCAAAATCTTCGAAATATGTTCCATGTAAAGGATAGTTTGGGGTGGGGGGATTTTTCTCAATTTTCGTGTCGCATCCCTGGAAGATTTTAAACTTAAATACCAAGTTTGGTATTTTACCACCTTTTCGTTTTTGAGTTATCGTGTTCAAAGTCATAAGGACACACGGACACACACACGGACCTTTTTCTGAAAATACTTATTTTTTAGATAAAGGGGACCCTAAAACATATATTTCCGGTGAAATCTCGGTATCGTATTTTTTGGTGGAGTGCAATGCCTTCTCTATACACTATGTACATAGTTCGTATAGAGAAAGTAATAAAGCAATACATCAGCATAAATTTGGAATCGTACGAGGGAGTAGCAATAAAATACAAGGAGTATCTTGAGAAGAAAACGTTTATCGGAACGTTCCGCTGGAAATAATATTTATAGGTGCTCTTTAACTGCTGTGGCTCTCAGCGTCTCATTCAATACTGGGCTAGAAAGACCGCTTAATTTTGCTCAGAGGCCTCTCTATCAGGCTTGAGGTTCTTTTACGTGCCTTAAATCTACGACACGGGACCAACGGCTTTAATTCCCTCCCGAAATTTTGTCCGTGTAAAGGCCAGTTGGGAGTGGAGGGATTTTCTATAAAATCTTGGTATCGCATCCTTGGAAGATCCTGAACTTAAGTAGCAAGTTTAGTATTTAACAGACTTTTTATTTTTGAGCTATACTATACATACACACACATGCATACACACAGACACTCACAAGGACATTTTTCTAAAAATGCTATTTTTATTTGTACATAGTGTAAAGAGAAGGTATTGCACTCCACCAAAAAAGTCAATACCGAGACTTTACCGGTAATATATGTTTTAGGATCCCCTTTATCTAAAAAGAGTATTTTCAGTTAAAAAGGTTCGCATGTGTGTCCATGTGTCTGTGAACACAATAACTCGAAAACGAAAAGTCGGTAAAATACCAAACTTGGTATTTCAGTTTAGAATCTTCCAGGGATGCGACACGAAGATTTTGAGAAAAATTCCCCCTCCCCAAACTACCCTTTACATGGAACTTTTTTCGGAAATTTTGATTTTCTAAAAATGACTAACAATTTTGATTAAAATATCGTATATTAAAGATATTAACCTGACAAATAAAATGTATATTTTGAATTTTCTGGGAATAGCCTCTGAAGACTACTTTATTCTGAGTGAATTTTCCGGAATTTTGTATAACCGCTAAACCGTAAGAGATGGACAAAAACTTACCACACAAAAAACGTAAGAGCACATTAAAACACACAATTTTTGTTCTATACATTTTTTTTCTTGGAATTGATCGTTTTTTAGATATTCCTTGTTTTTGTTTTCAGCTTCGAAAAACTTAACTTTCATCATACAGGAATTTGTCAACTCATGTCTATACAAACAAATGAACTTCAGTCACATAGCAACCAGCTTTTGACTATCACTTTAACTTATGCTACTTCCGTATTTCCTTTCTACTTACAAGGAAGAAAGTAATAAGACTATTTCTGCTAATTTTTCTATATTGGCATGAAGTAAATAGAAGTATAAGCTTTTTAAGGATAATTTGTTGCAGGGATATAGAGAAAGTCGTGTGAGTGGTACACATCATATTTTTTTTTAATTCAGGAGGTCCCAACTATGAATTTCCGGTGAAATCTCGTATTGAATTTTTGGGTGCAATAGAAAACCTTCTCTATACACAATGTACATAGTACGTAAAGAGAAAGAAAAAATGAGTATTACACTTTGGTTACGATACATGACATTTTGAATGGAAAAAAATCGAAACATGTGAAAACATCTTGGCTCAGATGTTAAGCGGTGGAAGATTATAACATAGGCATTGTAACTTCGGTACCACGTGACAATAAATACCTTGATAATATTGCGATTACGTTGAGAAATAGAGTAAGGTACTGTAACTTTGAAATTATACCTTGTGTTCATATCTTTCATTATTATTTAATTATGCCGAAAGGTTCGCAACTTTTTCGATAGCCTCGAAGTCACGTGCATACAAAGCACTAGATTTTTATTGGAAAAATAAAGCAATGCATCAGCATAAATATGGAATCGCACGAGGAATAGAATGCGAGGAATATCTTGGGAAGAAAACGCTTATGGGGACGCCTTGATATCGGAAAGTTCCGCAGGGTTGCTTTTGTATAGCGGGCCAGTCTAATTGTCTGTCCTGACGGGCAACTTCCGTTTCTATGTAGTAAATAACAAATGCCTGCTACCGAGCTCCCTGATATTTGCTATATTGGCGAGGGTTCGGCAATTCCACATTGTCCCTGGCAGCTATTATAACCCGAGCCTTGCGATGGCAGTTATTCTTGACTAACCTTTTATTCATTTTTGTCATACAGGAAGACCACAAACATTGTGGTTTGCCAACTGGTCACCAGTATTTGCTGCCTAGCCTCGGAAATGTTGTTACAAATGGATCTTTTTGTGCGTCCTTACCGAGCACAAACATTTCAAAGTACAGCATTTCTGGGCTGACTCAAATTCCATATAGATATTACTTAATGAAAAAATCTGATGTGTACCATTCACATGACATTCTCTACATCTCTGCAACAAATTATTGATAGTAAGCTTATTCTTCTATTTACTGCATGCTAATCGAGAAAAAATTAGCAGAAACAGTCTTATTACTTTCTTCCTTGTAAGTAGAAGCGAAATAAGAGGGTACCATAGGTTAAAGTGGTAGTCAAAAGCTGGTTGCTATGTGACCGAAATTCATTTGTTTGTATGAATAGGAATTGACAAATTCCTGTATGAGAAAAGTACAAATTTTTCAAAGCTGAAACCAAAAACAAGGAATATTTCTAAAACGATAAACTCCACGAAAAAATGTATATAACATAAATGGTATCTTCTAATATGTTCCACATTTTCGGTGTGGTAAGTTTTAGTCCATCCCTTGCGGTTTAGCAGTTATGCAAATTTCCGTAAAATTCTTCCACAATAAAGTAGTCCTTAGAGGCTATTCCCAGTAAATTCAAGATATAAATTTTATTTGTAAGGTAAATATCTTTAATATACAACATCTTAATCAAAATCGTTACAGAAATTTTTGAGAAAAAAGTTCCATGTAAAGGATATTTGGGGGTGGGAAGATTTTCTTCAAAATCTTCATGCCCAATCCTTGGAAAACACCAAACTTAAATACCAAGTTTGGTATACAACGGTCTTTTCCTTTTTGAGCTATGCTGTCCACAGACACACATCGACACACACATACCGACACACACACACGTACATAGCTGGACATTTTTTTTTTTTTGATTCAGGAGGACCCAAAACATGTATTTCCGGTGAAATCTCAGTATTGAATATTTGGGTGGAATACAATAGCTTCTCTATACACTACGTACACAGTACGTATAGAGAAATTAAAAATTGAATGTTACTTTGTGGCTTTCTCCTTAATGTAATTCATTACGTATGCCAGCTTATACCCACCACATTATGGATGCGCTGCCATTAATGTTATTATGCCCACGACATCTTGGTTGCCAACGCTATTACTCCATATGTCAATCCTTTCCACACTGCCTTATGGGATTTTCAGGATTCCCGCCACACATTTTTTACATTATTGTAAGAAACTATTCTTAAAAATCTTGTGTTTCATTCACATGAATTTCTCTACTTCTCTGCAACAAACTGTTGTTGAAAACCTTATTCTTCTATTTCCGTCACGCTACGTGGGCTGTCCCAGAAGAAAAACATCTTTATTTCTCTACATAGTCTTTCAGCTCGATACACTTTCCCCAGCGATTATTAATAGCTTCGATACCCTGTTTACAGTGAGAACTATCGAGGTCTGCAAAATAGCCATCCACTGCAGATTCCAAACCTTCATTTTTGGTAAATCTTCTACCACCAAGCCATTTCTTCAAGTTTGAAAACACAAAACAATCCGAGGGGGCTAAATCTGGCGAATAGGGTGCATGAGGAAGCAATTGGAATCTTAACCCATTGATTTTGGCCATGGCATAATGGACGTGTGAACTGATGCATTGTCTTGATGAAACAAAACTTTTTTTTCGCTAAATGCGGCCGTTTTGCTCGATTTCATCACTCAAACGCTGTAACAAGTTCGTATAATATTCGCTATTGATTACTTTTCCTTTTTTGAAATAATCAATGAAAACTGACATCATGATCTTGCCTGCAGATGGAACTGTCTTCGGCTTCTTTGTAGCCGATTCTCCCCTTCCAATCCACTGTTTTGATTGTTCCCTCGTATCAGGTGTGAAGGATTGACCCAGGTTTCATGCATTGTTATGCATCGACGCAAAAACTCAGCTTTATTGCAGCGAAGTATTGCCAAACAATCGACTCAAACATCCTCACGACGGTGTTTTTGTTCTTATGTGAGCATACGTGGCAGTAAGCGATGCACAGAACCTTTTGAAATGCCTGCAATGTCTGCTAGCTTGCGCACTTTCAGCCGACGGTCATCCAATGCCATTTTGTGGATTGTCTGTACAGTTTCTGGACTGGTAACCTCATTTGGTCGACCATTGTGATTACCGTCTTGGCAGCTCGTACGGCCGCCCTTAAATTTTGCCACCCAACATTTCGCTATTGTAAACGAAGGAGCAGTAGAATCTACCTCAGCCTTAATATTAGTTGGACTAAGACCTTGCAAATTAAAGTAATGTATCACATAACGATGACCAATTTTATGCATGTTTACAAATTCGCTGAAAACATTCACTAATGATGGCTGCCAAAAAAATTCTAAACGATGTAAAATCGTCAAACTTCAAACTTAAACTTTCTAAGCTTTTTACCATTGTTGTTGTTTGAAACAGCAACTGTTATCTATACGTCAGGTTGGTAACTTCTGGACAACCACTGTAATCGAGAGAGAAAAAATGGCAGAAATAGTCCTATTGTTTGCTTCCTTGTAAGTGAAAGGGAAATGAGGGAATGCACTAACCTAAAACAGTAGTAAATTTTTCTAAAACGTGTAGCTTTTCGATTGTATTAGAAATTCCTCTCTCTTCTCATCGCAAGGAGTAAAACAAAAGAAACATGAAACGGATGAGGATTTAACGTTTAAGAAACATTTAAGTATTTCAAAATTGAAACAAACAACAGAAAGTATCTCTGAAATGGTTAGCTCTAAAACCTGTAGCTGTAACTAAATAAAATGTATGACATAAATCATGTATTCGAGACCTATATTTTGTGTAACAAATTTTTGTGTATTTCTTACGTTTAAGAGTTATACAAAATCCATTCAAAATGAAGACAAATTCCGGGGCTATTCCGAAGAATTTTAGGATATATTTATTTACCATGTCAAGTATCTTTATAATATGAGCTGCATTTTAATGAAAATGCATAAGCCATTTTTTTAGAAAATCGAAAATTTAATACAATTTTTCATATAAAGGGTAGTTTGGTTCGAGATTTTCCTGAAAATCTTTATGTCGCATCCTTGATATTGTTCTCTAACTCTCTCATATACCGATCTTTTTCTAAAAATGTTTTTTATTAATTCTGGGTACCTGAGACTATACCACAAATCGGTGAAAATCGACATCACAGTTTTGGATGGAATACCGCCTTATCTATTTCTATGTACATTATATGCGTAGAGAAAGTAAAAATATGAAAAAAGTACATGTATTTGAAAATGTATTTTTTTATTTACTTCATAAATAGCTTTGGCATAAAATAATTCTCTATATGTTTGCTGTAGATACAGGTGGAGTGAGCAACAAAATCGATATTCAGATATTTAAATGTCAGACGCTATTAAGTTATGGTCGAAAATTCTATAAGGTTTCCTTGCAATCCTGAGAAATAGCTGAATACCCTCAGTAGTTTAAAAGTGTACAAAATATTATAAAATTAAAACCAATAATAAAGAATATCTTGTAAATTGCTAATGACACAAAAGTTATTTCTGAAAAATAGTGTATTTTAAAAGTGTGTACGTTTTGAGAACCGTAGTTGTTGTCCGTTATTATTCACCCTTGTGACGCGCGATATATTCTGAGGACGTGCCTAGGATGTGAAATATTCTTTATTTTCTATTTTATAGAAATGTATCCAAAACTTCTTTTCAGCTACTTATCTACAGTGAATATTGTGTTCTGTTAAAAAATTCGATAGAATAAGTTACTCTAACTATGCACTTTGAGATTACTTCTCCCTAAAAGGCATTCTCAATATTTGTTGCACAACTGGTAATTAGTCAATTAGTATAAGCCAATATCTCACTACACAAAAAGTGTAGCGTTTATAGTACTTTTCGAGATATTCTTTGCTTTTGCTTTACATTTCCAAATACCTACACTTCTCAAATGAGAAATCGTTAGTATTTTTTATTTTCTCTACACTACTATGTACATAGTGCGTAGAGAAGGTATTGCACTCCACCAAAAAGTTCGATACTGAGATTTTACCGGAAATATATGTATTAGGGTCCCCTGCATCCAAAAAAAAGTATTTTCAGAAAAAGGTCCTGTGTGTGTTTGTGTGTCCGAGTGTGTGTCCATATGTCGCGATTACTCAGAAACGAAAAGTCGCTAAAATACCAAACTTGGTATTTAAGTTTAGTATCTTTCAGGGATGCGACAGGAAGATTTTCAGAAAAATCCCCCACCCCAAACTACCCTTTACATGGACTTTTTTCGAAAATGTTGATTTTTTAAAAAAATGACTCTTAATAATTTTCATTCAAATGTCCTATATTAAAGATATTTACCTGGCAAATAAATTGCTTATTTTGAATTTTCTGGGAATAGTCTCTTAAGACTACTTTATTCAGAGTGGATTTTATAGAACTATGCATAACTGCTAAACCTTAAGAAGTGGACAAAAACCTACTATACAAAAAATATAGAGCACATTAAAACATACATTTTATGTTGTGTACATTTTTTTCGTGGAGCAGATCGTTTTTGAGATATTGCTTGTTTTTGGTTTCAGCTTTGAAAAACTTAACTTTTCTCATACAAGAATCTGTCAACTCCTGTCCATACAAATAAAGGAACTCCATTCCCACAGCAACTAGCTTTTGACTAACACTTTAACCTATGGTACTCCCTTATTTCGCTTCTACTTACAAGGAAGACAGTAATAAGACTATTTCTGCTAGTTTTTTCCCGATAAGTATGAAGTAAATAGAAGCATAAGCTATTTGACAAAAATTTGTTTCAGAGATGTAGAGAAAGTCATGTGAATGGAACACATCAGATGTTTTCCATGCTGATTATGCTAGGAGAATGGAATTTCAAAGTATTTATATTGCGACACCTGTTAAACTCTTTTAGCGATGCGTTAGCCTATTGCATTTCCTTATTCCCCTTATAATCAAAGTATTATATTATCTATTGCTAATGTTCATCTTGACTAGCAGGAGGTTAAAAGAGAGGTAAGATTTTGTAAAAACATTTAATTGTAGAATGAACGGAGAAAGTCTTGTGAATGTTATATATCAGCAATTCTAGCTATACGTCTCCTTGTAAGCTTTCCATAATAGCTCTTCGGAAATACCAGGTGGTTCACCCGTGCCTTTTTACTTTCTCTAGCCCCATATGTACAATGTACATAGGGATAGAGAACGTATTGTAATGCACCCATAAATTCGATACCGAGATTTCACCAGAAGTATATGTTTTGGGGTCCAATGAGTCCAAAAAAAGCATTTTTAAAAAAAGGTCTGTGTGTGTGTGTGTGTATCTGTCTGTGTGTGTGTGTGTGTGTGTGTGTGTGTGTGCCTGTGGACAGCATAGCCCAAAAACAAAAAGACCGTTAAATACCAAACTTGGTATTTAGGTTTAGTATCTTCCAAGGATGCGACATAAAGATTTTCAAAAACATCCCCCCACCACAAACTACCCTTTACATGGAAAAACATTCGAAAATTTTGATTTTCTTAAAAATGGCTGTAACGATTTTCATTAAAATCCCGTATATTAAAGCTATTTATGTCCGAAATAAAAGGTATATCTCGAATATTTTGGGAATAGCCTCTGAAGACCTCTGTATTCTGGATGAATTTTGCTGAATTTTGCTTAACTGCTAAACGGTAAGAGATAGAAAAAAAACGTACTACACGCGTACTCATGACAAAACACATAATTTTTGTCCTTTACATTTTTGTTGTCTAGGTAACCGTTTTCGAGATATTCCTTATTATTGGTTTCAATTGTGAAGTACTTAAACTTTTCTCAGACAGGAAGTGTCTGTTTTTCTTTTTTTCTACTCCTGGCCAAGTAAAGAAGTGATTTACAATGACAATCGCATAACGATAGCTTTTAAAACATTTGACAATCACTTTAGCATAGTGCATTCCCTTATTCCCTTCTACTTATAAGAAACTAAGTAATAACATTCTTCTAACATTTATATTGATTAGCATTGTGTAAAAGAAGAATAATCTTTTTTTTAGAGCAGCTAGAGAAAGTCATGTGAGTGTAACACATCAGATTTTTATTTTTTGAAATAGGCAACACTTCATACTCTGAAAGCAACATGATCAAAATTACCATGTTTGAGAACATTTGGCAACCATGCAAATCTAATCTGCTTTTCATAGGAAAATGGACCTTAGCAGCAATAGTTTCGTCCATTCCAAAAACGCGCTTAATAACTCCTGTTATAGTACATCTTATATCAATAGGATCGCTGTCATGTGTTCTACAACGTAAATTATAGTGAATGAAGGTTAAAGGAGCGGTTATAAAGAGATCAGAGCGGAGAGAGAGAGACACATGTGTGATACTATAAAATTTTTAACAGAAGTATCTGATGTGTTACACTCACATGACTTTCTCTAGCTCTTCTACAAATTTCTTACATAACATTATTCTTCTTTCTACACAATACTAATCGAGATAAACATTAGCAGAATGTTCTTACTACTTAGTTCCTTATAAGTGGAAAGAAAATAAGGGAATACACTAGAATAAACCGATAGTCAAATGTTTTAAAAGCTGTCGTTATTCGATTTTCATTGCAAATCGCTTCCTTGTTTGGCCAGGAATGGAACAAAAGAAAAACAGACACTTCCTGTCTGAGAAAAGTATAAGTACTCACAACTGAAACCAAAAACAATTAATATCTCGGAAACGGTTACCCCCACAGCAAAAATGTAAAGGACATAAATTATGTGTTTTGGTCAGATCAACATTTTCTGTGCAGCAAGTTTTTGTCCATCTCTTACCGTTTAGCTGTTAAGCAAAATTTATCAAAATTCATCCAGAGTAAAGAGTTCTTCAGATGTTATTACCAGAAGATTCAAGATATATATTTTATTTGATAGGTAAATATCTTTAATATACGGGATTTTATCCAAAATCGTTAGAGCCATATTTTAGAAAATAAAAATGTTCGAAAATTTTTCCATGTAAAGGGTAGTTGGGGGTGGGGTAATATCTTGAAAGTCTTCGTGTCGCATCCTTAGAAGATATCAAGTCTAAATACCAAGTTGAGTATTTAACGGTCCTTTCGTTTTTGAGCTATGCTGTCTACAGACAGACAGACACAGACACATGGACCTTTTTCTGAAAATGCTATTTTTAGATTCAGGGGGTCCTAAAACATGTATTTCCGGTGAAATCTCGACATCGAATTTTTGGGTGGAATACAATACTTCCTCTATGCACTATGTACATAGTACGTATGGAGAAAGTAAAAAAAGGGCCCAGTGATTTGGTTCAACTGGTTGATTTCAAGTTCCCACACTACCGTCAACGGTTTGGGTCCCACAGTCTGCGTGAACTTTTTTTTTTTTTCTTTACGTGTTATCCCCAAGGTGTAAAGTTAGTTCAGTGTTTGTCATTCTAATAATTTTAGGTGTAAACAATACGGTATAGGAATAAAGAACAAACGACAGTTCAGTTTACGTGTTCTTCAGTTTTCGATTCTTAATTTTCATTCTGATTGTTTATAAAAAGAAACTTCACTAAGAGTTTAAATAAAACTGGACTGATAAAGCTAGAACAAACATAAATAAAGAGAACAACAATAACAGAAACAAGCATGTCCAACAATTTTATATCACATATAGTTTTGTGCCAAATCAGAAAGAAAACGGAGGAAAAAATTATCAGTGTTTTGGTAAGATTCGAAGCTAAATCGAGCATTTTGGAACCCGCACTAACCCGGCGCGTTAACCAAATAGGCTATTGTTTAGCTATAACTTATAATGCCAAAGCATTTAATGTTGGTATACAGTAGATGGGTCTCAGAAACGATGTTTTTAATTTAGAAAGGAATCTGCGGGTTGTATAAATATATGGGGCAGGTGCACCACCTTGTGTAATCTTTTTTTTTATCTTAACGTCCTTTAACCTGGTTGGTCATATCGGACGATGAATGAAATTGGTGAAATGATGCTCAAACGATCTCAGGGTCAATGGAGCATAAAGTTACTCGACATTCGTTTTCTCAGGATAAGGGAAAACCCTGAAAAATACCTTACCCGGGCAACTTACCCTAAGCGAGATTCGAACTCACGACCTTTCAAATGTGAAGCAGACACGCTACCACCACACTACCCAGGCGGGCCTTGTGTAGTCTTATCCGGAAGCAAGACGTGTTCAAAGCAACAAAGAAGCTGGTTAAACAAAATTAGCTGATCTGTTCCATTCACATGGGTTTCTCTATATCACTGTAACAAATTGACATTTATATTAATGTTAAAAATATTCATGCTAGCCGAAATAAGCTTAACCAGAAATGGTATTTTATTATTTGCTTTCTTGTAAGTAGAAGGAAAATAAGGGAATGCACTAGACTAAAGCGTTAGTCAAATATTTTAAAAACTGGTTGATATGTAGTTTAAATCCGTTAGTTTGCATTGCCAGGAGTTGACAAATTCCCATATGTGAAAAGTTTAATTTTAAAACTGGAGGCAATGATAAGGAATATCTCGTAAATGGTCAACTCCAGGAAAAAATATATATTGCATGAATTATATTTTTTAACGAGATCTAAAACTTTTGTGTAGTAGGTTATTGTCTATCTCTTACAGCTATCAACTATGCAAAGTTCAGCAAAATTCATCCACAATAAAGAGATTCTCAGAGACTTTTCTCAAAAAAGTCAATATATATACATTTTATTTTTCGTGTAAAGATCTTAAATATAAGTTTTTAATCAAATGTGTTAGTCATGTTTAAGAGAATCAATTTTCAAAATATTTACCCTGTAAAGGATAGTTTGTGGTGGGGGGTTTGTTGAAAGTCTTCCTGTTGAAATCTTGGGAGACTAATCTTAAATAGGAAGTTTACTATAGATACATGAACACACACGAACTTCTTTCTAAAAATGCTTATTTTTGGATACAGGGACCCTAAAACGTGTATTTCCGGTAAAATCTTGCTAATGAATTTTTGTAATGGAGTTTTGAAATGGGATTTTGGTTGGAATTTAATGCCTTCTCTATATTACGTGTAGAGAAATTAAAAACAGTTTGTGAAGCACGCGCATGGAGTTATTAGCTGCAGCAATTCGGTGCTGTCACCGCTGAACCGCGAGAACATCCAGAAATTGGATTATGAAGTTACGATGGGCCACACCGCAATGATTTATAGGCAATGTTGCCAGATGTTCATATTAGGCTGGGTAATTATTTACCCGAGGGTGTGTACCTTACATGCAGGGCAAATGCTACGGATTAACTCTTGTTCAGGGGGGAAAGCCCCAAACACCGTTAGTGATTCTGATCCTTAATCGTTCAAACACATCCCTGGAAAGATAGCCAGAGCCGGGTTTTGAACCACGAATCTTCTGGTTTCTGTTCATGTTGTTCTAACCACTGAACCACCATGGATACTTGCCGACACTAAATTCCTCCACTAACTCGCGTTGGTGGAACAAAAATCTGATGTGTAGCAGTCACATGACTTTCTCTACATATCTGTAACAAATTGTTGTTAAAAAACCTGATGATTACACTCACAGGACTTTCTCTAGCTACTCTAAAAACTTCTTATACAAAATATTTTTTCTTTAACACAATGCTAATCGAGATAAACATTAGCATACTTTTATTATAGTTCCTTATAGGTAGAATGGAACTAGGGAATGCACTAGACTAAAGCTGTCGTTATGCGATTGTTATTGCAAATCGCTTCTTTGCGATTGCCCAGAAGTAGAACAAAAGAAAAACGGACGCTTCCGTCTGAGAAAAGTAAAGCACTTCACAGTTGAAACTAATAACAAGGAATACCCCGAAAACGGTAAGCTCCACGAAAAAAATGTAAATGACATAACTTGAGTATTTTAATAAAATCTACATTTTTTGTAAACTTAAGTTTTTGTCTATCTCTTACGGTTCACTAGTGTTGCCAAATTAAGCAAAATTCATCCAGAATAAACAGGTCTTTAGAAGCTATTTCCAGAAAATTCAAGATATATACTTTATTTGTGATGGAAATGACTTTGATATGCGGTATTTTAATAAAAATTGTTACCTTTTTTAAGAAAAACAAAATTTTCGAACATTTTTTCATATAAGGGTAGTTAGGGGTGGGGGCATTTTCTTGAAAGTCGTCGTGTTGCATCCTTGGAAGGTACTAAACTTAAATGCCAAGCTTGGTATTTAACGAGTTTTCGTTTTTGCTCTATGCTGTCAACAGAAACACACCCACACACACACAAGGACCTGTTTCTAAAAATGCTTTTTGTTTAGATTCAGGGGGTCCTAAAACATGTATTTCCGGTGAAATCTCGACATCGAATTTTTGAGCGGAGTACAATACCTCTTTATCCCTATGTACGCTGTACATACGGGGCTAGAGAAAGTTAAAACCTATTCTTCACTTTCATGCTAATCTAGATAAACATTAACAGAAATGGTCTAATTACTTGGTTCCTTATAAGCAGAAGAGAAACAAGGTAATGCACTAGGCCAGGTCTTGCAGCCATAGTCAAAGAGCTGTGAACCTAACCTCCCTCTCATCCCCACTTCGTCTTTCAACAGCCACGTAGAACCAAGGAAACCGGTTCATTCCGACATTAGCCCTGTGGCAGCCTTATCAGTGCAGTAGTGGCTTGCATACGCAATATGAGTGACTGGGAGAACAAGTTTGTTATATTCAAGAACAACAGCCGCTGTTACACACGTAACCTCTCCGATTCTCTGCCAGGTGAAAAGAAACAGGAAAGGGCGAAACAAAAGGTAAAACATTTCACACTGCGGGTGCTTATCTTACTGGCCCCGCACTAGGCTAAAGCGAGAGTCATATCTTTTAAAAGCTAGTTGCTATGTATTTGAAATTCTCGCATGGCCAAGAATTGACAAATACCCGTGTTTGTGTCTGAGCATAGCTCAAAAACGAAAAGTCCGTTAAATACCAAACTTGATAGTCAAGTTCAGTATCTCCCAAGGATGCGACACGAAGATTTTTAAGAAAATCCGCCACCTACTACTATCCTTTACATGGAAAACATTTCGAAATTTTTAATTTTATCAAAAATGGTTCTAGAGATTTTTGCTTTTATATTTAAGATATTTACATGACAAATAGAATGTATTTCTTGAATGTTCTGGGAATAACCTCTTTATTCTAGAGGCATTTTTCTGACCTTTGCATAACTAAACTCTAAGAGAGACAGAAACAGACCACACGTACTATACAAAATATGTAGATCTCGTTAAAACACACAATTTAAGTTATATACTGTTTTTATCATGGAGTTCTCTATTTTTGCGATATTGCTTTGGTAATTGTTTCAGTTTTAAAACACAAACTTTTCATATACGGGAATTTTTTAACTCTTGGAAATGCATAAAAACTGATTTCAACCACATGGCAATCAACTGTTAAAAGAGTCGACTAACGTTTTAGCCTAGTGTATTCCATTTATTTCCCTTCTACCTACAAGAAAACATCTCTGCTAATGTTTATTTGATTACCATTAAGTAGATAGAAGTATAAGTTTTTTAACAATAATTTGTTAGAGATTTTTAACGAATATTTGCTGTACGGTTCCACAGAAATACCGTGCCTTCATTTTACGTCAAGGCCACAGCCGGCTTATATGAGTATCGGCTGAAACTGCAGTGAGCTATGCAGACTGTCAAGGGTACATTTATCAGCTGTTAGCTGTTTGAATCGTTGCTTTGCATTCGTGTTGAGAAGTGTTTCGAAAATACGTGCTTGTGTGTGAATCCTTAGAAACCAAAAACAAGGAATATCTCAAAAACAATCAACTCCACGAAAAAATGTATACATCATAAATTGTGTATTTTAACGTGCTCTACACTTTTGTGTGGTAATTTTTTGACCATCTTTGATGGTTTAGAAGTTATACAAAATTCCGTAAAATTCATCCAGAATAAACTGCTCTGCAGAGGCTATTCCCAGAAAATTCAAGATATACTTTTTATTTGTCAGATAAATGTCTTTAATATACTATATTTTAATCAAAATCGTTAAAGCTATTTTTGAGAAAATCAAAATTTTTGAAAAAAGTTCCATGTAAAGGGTAGTTGGGGGTGAGAGGATTTTCTTGAATTTTTTTTTCTCGCATCCTTGGAAGATACCAAACTTAAATACCATGTTTGGTGTTCAACAATCTTTTCGTTTATGAGCTATGCTGTCCACAAACACACACACAAACATAGGCAAACACGGATATTTTTCCAAAAATGCTTTTTTTTGGATTTGGGGGATCCAAAACATGTATTTCCGGTGAAATCTCGGTATCAAATTTTTGGGTGAAAGCAATACCTTCTCTATATACTATGTAGATAGTATGCGTAGAGAAATTAAAAATCTAACCTAACTTTCGATACACAGCTTTGCAGTACTTGAAAACTCTCTCAAGAAGGCAATATGGCCGGATGGCAATGCTGCCATTAGCTAAAATAAATATCTCTTCTCTAACACTAACATTTAGGTCATTGGTGTCTTGCTGAGTGTACCAAAATGTTCTATAATACTGCGCAGGATTATTTTCAAATGTTTTTAAACAATTTGCTATTAGAGAGTTACACCAAAATGACTGGCAGACTTGAAATTAAAAACATTAAAGGAGAAAATATTTTGAAAATCCCATTTGGACTCCCTTTAATCAAGGAGATGAAATTGACAAGTTCTAACGGAGGGAAAGCTAAACAAAGAGGTTGCTGCATTTGAACACTCACCTAAGAAATGTCTCAGCCGTGTTTCACACACCCTTCTTCATACACCTGCTAATTTTTTAAATCTAAAAACCACTATGTGAGTACAGTGCAGAAATTGAGCATTACGTAAAAGGAACTTATCAGTGGGAATGATAATTTCATTCGAAGTCGTCAATAATGACTTCGCGCAGATGGAAGCTACGTACAACAACATTACTCCTTCACCTTTCCTATCAACCATTTCGCTTGTATTTCATAACATCCACCTCTGGATCATGCCTGGGTACGGGCCGACTACTGGTTCCCTGTTCTCCATTCTGTGGTATCGTGCCGTTGGCTCCCCCACAGGCATCCGCTTGTAAGCCTTAGGTGGGGTGTCAGTTCCAAATACGGGGAGGGTAATTCGGCTACGAGAAACAACATTTCTAATAATAATAATAATAATAATAATAATATTGCGTGGAAGTTATATACAAGGTTGGAGTTATTTTGGGGTAAAGTTTATTACTGATTTGATCCGCTTTGAGCACGTTTGTGCATGGCATCTTTCACATATATTGTCACAGGTGTCGTCCGGGACGTGGAATGTCTTGTTCCTGCATGCTTTGTGATGATATCCATGTGCTGCCATAGATGTTGTGAAGTGTCGGTGCTTTTGGTTCGTGCCAGTCCAGTTCTGGTTTACCATGGCTTCCATTGAATAGAATTCTGGCCAGATGTCCTCCCTCTTCATTGTTCTTTCGTCGAGCGCCTTCTTCCATTTGGGGGTCCAGGGAAGACCAAGTCTTGTCCTGAGTTCTTCTATTAAGAAGGCTTCTTGTGCTGCAGGTTCACCAATCTAGATAGAGTATGCTTCGACACTCCCATTTGGGAGTCGAAATAAGTCCAAATCTGGTCCTGAGTTCTTCTATTAAAAAGGATTCACGTGCTAGTAGGTAGACCAATCTAGATAGAGTATGATTCGACATTCCCAGTTGGGGGTCCAGATAAGTTCAAATCTTGTCCTGAGTTCTTCTATTAAAAAGGCTTCACGTGCTAGCAGGTAGACCAATCTAGATAGAGTATGATTCAAATTCCCAGTTGGGGGTCCAGATAAGTCCAAATCTTGTCCTGAGTTCTTCTATTAAAAAGGCTTCACGTGCTGCAGGTAGACCAATCTAGATAGTGTGCTTCGACACTTCCAGTTTGGAGTCCAGGGAAGTCCAAATCTTGTCCTGAGTTCTTCTATTAAAATGGCTTCACGTGCTAGCAGGTAGACCAATATAGATAGTGTGCTTCGACATTTCCAGTTGGGAGTCCAGGGAAGTCCAAATCTTTTCCTGAGTTCTTCTATTAAAAAGGCTTCACGTGCTAGAAATATACCAATCTAGATAGTGTACTTCGACACTTACAGTTGGGAGTCCAGGGAAGTCCAAATCTTGTCCCGAGTTCTGCTATTAAAAAGGCTTCACGTGCTAGAAGTAGACCAATCTAGATAGAGTGTGCTTCGACACTCCCAGTTGGGGGTCCAGGTAAGTCCAAGTCTTGTCCTGAGTTCTTGTATTAGGAAGGCTTCTCATGCTAGCAGGTAGACCAATCTAGATAGTGTGCTTTCAGGAAGCGGGCTAAAATGTTCACTAGAGTGTGGAAGTCTTTTTTGCGGAGTTTGTCCCATGTTAAGTACGTAAATATGGGCACCATTTTTGTGTTGAAAAGTGCCATTGCAGATTTGAGGGGTAATTTTGTTAGTTCTGTATTCTCGTGTATTGTTTTTGTGTCTAATACGGCTCTTTGGTTAGTTTGTTGAAACAACATTTCCCCTAGTGAGATTACCGGGCTGTCGTAGAACTTAATTTAATGCCATATAACTAACAGAAATTATAGTATGTTAACTTTCCAAAATTATGAAAAGTTCAAAACGCAAAGTCAGATATTTATGATGCATACTGGGGTCAATAATGAGGAAGGGAGACAGGGTGAGGGGGATAGAGTGGCGGAAATGGTGGTGAACAGATTTTCCCTACCGCGTTTTCGCAGATTTCATTTTGGAGCACCATTCGTTCGAGTTGCTCTGTTCGAGCAATATCATGGTCTCGTAAATATCACAAAAATATGAAATTCGCGTTGATTACAGTGTAGTAAATTTGCTAACCTACAAATTGGTGCAATTTGTGCACTGAATGAAATTTCCCGTACTCATCAGTCATGCGGTCAAGCTCCATCTCATTGGATTTCCATCATCCCTGCTTCTTCATCAGCAATGTGGCATGTCGACTAATTGAGGACTGGATCTATGTCACAGAGAGTAGACAGCCTTTGTATTTGAATACGAATAGGATACAACTGAGCATATGTTCAATCGCATTATTCTCAAGTAGAGGCGGTAGATTCGGTCGGTAGGGCCAAAGACATGACAATGTTGTGCACTAAGTGCAGCAGCATTACTGGAGCCCATATCAAAATCCTGATTTACGTGCTTTAAGGATTGATGAAAATGTTTCAAAAACAATCTACTGGCTTACAGTTCACATGATTTTTCTCTATCCAATCTTGAATAAAATGTTCTTTAAAACGTATAGGTATTCTTCTCTTTTCTTCACACATTCCCAGAAATGCTGTTACATGCGAGGGTCATTTCATAAGTAATGGCAACTATTTTATATGTTCCGAATAGCTGAATATGCGTTATGGTAATATACAGGGTGATAATGAACTACACCGAAATAATTTGCGAGATTGTGCACGTGACTGATATAAGTAAATTGAGATCGGTGGGGCATGGTCCCCGGATAAACATAACGCAGCTACATAGCGTTAAACGTGTGGGTATCAGGTGCTGATAAGTCGGAGTTAAAACAAAGAAGGTTGAAAAAATGGCCCAGAATGTCTTTAAAACTGCTGCCTAAGTACAGAAATATCGATTTTTAGCAGTTGTTACTAGCGTTCTGAAGATTTAATGTCGCAAAAAACTTAAAATCTCGAACTAATCACTTGACAGTGCCACACTGAGCATTTCTTAACTACGTTCTTGAGTTATGTAGCCTATTCTGAACGCGTCTTGTCAACTGCTCTGGTGGCTTAATGTGTAACGCGGGAAGCTGCTATCCTAAAGACCACGAGTTCGATTCCTGTCATATAGCAACTTTTTTTATTATTATATTTTTCATTCCGACTGGTACTTCAGAAACTTATAGCCGTTACTTCAAAATTTCAATAAACAGGCCATAAGTCTCCTATCTCAAATTACTTATTTAAGTAATCTACATATTTTGTGAAAATATTTCAATGTAGTTCATTTACACCCTGTCTAAATTTGAAAACATGTTGTACACAGTACGGGATGTCACCAACAGATGACTTCTGAGTGCATTGGTAGGTGCTAGTAGACACGTGCAAACGTTAGTATCCTTTTAAGAATGAATGTTCCAAGAAGCATGTCACTAAAGATGAACATTGAGCATAATCCCTCGTTCCCGGATCGCAATTTAGTACCAACATTGAGAAGAACTGTCCAGAGACTTTCAATCGTATGTTCTGAGGTTTTTTTCCTGCAGCTTTGTTGACTGATAAAATATAGTTGCCATGACTTCTGAAATGACCCTCGTATATACAATGTGAATGAAGAAATACACTGAGCTTAACTCAAACTTAAATATTTTAAATGATCGTAATCATAGTCCTGAATTCCATTCTGTTTATTGAACAATGAAAAAGAAAACAAATAACGTCCCCCACATGAGAACACTATTGCAAAATTGAAACCAATAACAATTCTAGCAAATTGAATCTAATATCTATGAAAGGGTTAGCTCTAAAAACAATATCATTTCACATAAGTTAGATTTTTTACAAGCTCTTTTTGGTGTTTAGCAAGCTTTTGTCTTCTCTTACAGTCTATTAGGTGTGGAAAAACCAACTAGAATGGAGAGGTCTTCAGAAGCCATTCATAGAAAATTCGAAATAATCATTTTAACTGTCATGTAATATTTTTAGTCCAAGATTTTTAGGTATTATAATCAAAATCGTTAGAGCACTTTGGAGAAAACCAAAATTTTCGAAATGTTTCTTATGCAAAAGGAGATTTGGGAGATTTTCTAAAAAAGTCTTTGTGTCACATTCTTGGAAAATACTCATTATTATCAAGTTTGGTATTTAACAGACTTTTCGTTTTTGAGCTATAATTTTTTCTAAACATTATTGTATTTTGAAATCACGTTTTCGAACTTTTGAGTGCAGTACACAGGTATTCACTATGTATATAGTACGAGTATAGAAAACAAAATGAACATTTAAAAGAATACTTTGTGCAGAATGGAATAAAAGTTCGTTAAACACCAAACTTGGCTTTTAAGTTCAGTGCCTTGCAAGGATGCGACACAAAGATTTTCAAGAAATCCCCCCCAGTCCCAAGTACCATTTACATGGAAAAATTTTCGACAATTTTGATTTTCTCAAAAATGGTTTTAACGGTTTTTATCAAAATGTCCTTTATTAATCATATTTACATGGAAAATAAAATGCATAGGTTGAATTTTCTGGGAATAGCCCCTAAAGCCATCTTTAATCTCATTGAATTTTACGGAATTTCGCAAAACTGCTAAACCTTAAGAGATGGATAAAAACGTACCACAAAAAATGTAGAGCACGTTAAAACACACAATTTATGTAATATACATTTTTTTCGTTCAATATATTGATTTTTTTTAGATATTTCTTGTTTTTGGTTTAAACTTTAAAAACATACTTTTCTTATATGGGAACTTGTCAACACCTGGCCATGCAGAGAGACTTCCATACCATAGCAACCACATTTTTAAGCGTTTGACTATCGTTTAGTCCAGTGTATTCCCTTACTTCCCTTCTATTTATAAGGAACTAAGTAATAAGACCTGTTCATCTCGATAAGCATGGAGTAGATAGAAGAATAAGCTTATTATCAATAATTTGTTGCAGAGATGTAGAGAAATTCATGTTAATGGATCAAATCATATTTATATTTAATTGATAACAATTTACACACTTTGCTTTTACATATGTTATACTGGATACCGTTGTTTGTCCTACCGTGACATTTAATCAACAATATGGATTACATTATACTTTACTTTATTGCTGGGTTTATAAGCAATTTACATTTCACGTGGGATTGAAAACCCATGCATATGTACACAAATACGTAGAATAATTAAATTAACACATTTACATTAATGGCACGCGTATTTGATAACAAGCGTAATATTATAAATTACTTCTCTAGAGCTACATAGTATATAGAAAATGTATTGTATTGCACCCAAAAATTCGATACCGAGATTTCACACAAAATACATGTATAGGAATCCCCTGATCCCCCCCCCCCAAATAATAGAAAAGGTCCGTGTGTGTCACTCTGTGCGTGTATATGTGTGTAGCATAGCTCAAAACCAAAAATCCGTTAAATACCAAAATTGATATTTAAATTCAGTATTATCCAAGGATGGGAAAAACATTTTCATGGGAAAAAAATCATGTGTTCTATTCACATGACTTTCTCTACATATCTGCAACAAACTGTAGTTAGAAAGCTTATTCTTCTATTTACTTCATGCTAATTAGCAGAAATAGTCTTATTACTTGCTGCCTTGTAAGTAGAAGCGAAATGAGGGAGTTCCATAGGTTAAAGTGATAGCCAAAAGCTGGTTGCTATGTAACCGAAGTTCCTTTGTTTGTATGGACAGGAGTTAAGAAATTCCTGTATGAGAAAAGTATTAAGTTTTTTCTGAGCTAAAACGAAAAACCAGGAATAACATAAAAATGATCAACTCCATGAAAAAAAAAAAATATACATGACATAAATTGTGTGTTTTATCGTGAGTTACATTTTCTGTGTAGTAAGTTTTTCCCCATCTCTTACCGTTTAGCACTCGTGCACAATTCCGTAAAATTCATCCAGAATAAAGTAGTCTTCAGGGGCTATTCCCAGAAAATTCAAGATGTACATTTTATTTGTCAATTAAATATCCTTAATATACAATATTTTAATCAAAATCGTTAGTCATTTTTAAGAAAATCAAAATTTTTAAAATTTTTTCCATGTAAAGGGTAGTTTGGGTTGGGAGGATTTTCTTGAAAATCTTCGTGTCGCATCTTTGGAAGACACCAAATTTAAATACCAAGTGTGAGCTTTTACGGTCTTTTCGTTTTTGAGCTATGCCTGCCCACAGACACACACACACACACTCAGATATACACAACACGGACATTTTACTAAAAATGCTTTTTTTTTTTGTATTCAGGGAGTCTCAAAACATGTATTTCCGGTGAAATGTCGGTATCGAATTTTTGGGTACAATGCAATTACCTTCTCTATACACTATGTACATAGTTCGTATAGAGAAAGTAAAAATCTGCTGTGTTCCATTCACATCAATTTCTCTGCATCTTTGCAACAAATTATTGTTAAAAAGCTTATGCTTCTATTTATTCATACTCATCGACTAAAGGAGCACTTGTATCATAAATATTTATTTCGCAACTAGGTACGGTAAATAGATGTGTGTTATTTACCCAAAGTACATAGAATGAATGAATGAATGAATAAGTGTATTTATTAACATAGCAATATCATACATAGAATTTGAACAGTCGCACGGGTCTACAGACCGTACGTGCTTTTGTAATACACATTACAAGCAATATTAAAACAACAACCACAACAAAGAATTAAAAGAGTAAACACGAAAATAAAAAGACAAAGGAAATACACAGTCAAAAGCAATATTAAATAGCAATAAAAATTAAGAGTGAATCCGAAAATAAAGATACAAAGATATTCAAATATAGCAATTTAAATTTACAGCACAGAGTAAACCTTCATAATAGGATGCATAGAGGAAAATATTTTAGAGATACACAATTAGAGTGCAAATGAAAGGCAAAATCTAGATCTATAATATGCAATGTGTCTCTTTTCTTACTTTAGTTTTCACTCTTCACTCCAGCAGGGCACAAAAAGTGTGCAATTTTCTTTCCTTCGAAGACGCTCTTGCCATTGCTTGCCAATCAGAGCAGGACAAAAAAATGCATGTGTGTATAAAAAGAAAATCTTCCGAGATTCGCCTGGCTTAAGAGAACACATGAGAACAAAAGAAGACGATCAAAGAAGACGTAGATTCCTTTAGATGTTGATTGAAATCTGTTCAGTGATAGAACTGATTTTTCCTTTTTATTTCCATTCCCTTTTTTGCAGCGTTCGTTCCTTATCTCTATTTTGTTTTTAAGTCTTATTCTCTCCTGCTGCTGCAGCGGACTGCGGCAGGCAGAAAAAGCGATTCATCTTGGTTTCTTTCGCCACTGCCCAATGTCCAGCTGGTTTCCAACGTGTCTTATTGAGAGTCATACATCACACATCAGCTGGCCGGACATGCCTGAGGAAAAGAAACTCAGTCCAAATATAGTATCGTGTAAAATAGATGGGCAAGTCGAGAACACCATCTGCTCTCCAAAGAATCCGGAAAACAGTTGGCTTCAATTCAGCAACTAACTGAAATGTCCTTAACTGAAAGATTAAACTTCAAGAAGAAATTATGAATATATTAGAACTCCAAAAAAGCTGATGTGTTCCATTTATCTCTACACCTCTGCAACAAATTATTAGAAATTGTCTTATTTCTTGCTTTTTTACTTTCTCTATACGCACTATGTACATAGTGTATAGAGAAGGTATTGCACTCCACCCAAAAATTCGATACCGAGATTTCACCGGAAATATTAGTGTCCCCAATATCCAAAAAAGCATTTTCACAAATAGGTCCGTGTGTGTGTGTGTGTGTGTGTGTCCGTATGTCAGTGTGCCCGTGTGCCTGTGAACACGATAACTCAAAAACGAAAAGTCGGTAAAATACCAAACTTGGTATTTAAGTTTCGTATCTTCCAGGGATGCGACACGAAGATTTTGAGAAAAATCCGCCCACTCCCAACTACCCTTTACATGGAACTTTTTTCGAAAATGTTGATTTTCTCAAAAATGGCACTAACGATTTTGATTAAAATTTCCAATATTAAAGATATTTACCTGACAAATAAAATGTATATCTTGAATTTTCTGGGAATAGCCTCTGAAGAGTAGTTTACTCTGGATGAATTCTACTGAACTTTGAATAACTGCTAAACCGTAAGAGATGGACAAAAACTTACCACATAAAAATTTTAGAACACATTAAAGCACACAATTTATGTGATTTCATTTTTTTCGTGGAGTTCGTCATTTTTGAGACATTTCGTATTTTTTTTCTGCTATGAAAAAGTATACATTTCTCACGCAGGAACTTATCAACTCCTATACATATAAACAAAGGAACTTCATTGACATAGCAACCAGCTTTTGACTATCACTTTAACCTATGGTTTTCCCTTATGTCGCGTCTACTTACAAGGAAGCGAGTAATAAGACTATTTCTGCTATTTTTTCTGATTAGCATAAAGTTAATAGAAGTATAAGCTTTTTAAGAATAATTGTTGCAGCGATGTAGAGAAAGTCATGTGAATGGAACACATTAGATTTTTGTAAGTAGAAGCGAAATAATGGAGTACCATAGGTTAAAGTGAAAGCAAAAAGCTGGTTGCTATGTGACTTAAGTTCAATTGTTTGTATGGACACCTGTTGGCAAATTCCTGTATGAGAAAATTGTTTTTCAAAGCTGAAACCAAAAACAAGGAATGTCTCAAAAACAATCAACTTCTCGAAAAAGTGTACATAACATAAATTTTGCGTTTTATTGTGCTCTATATTTTTTGTATGCTAAGTTTTTGTCCATTTGTTACAGTTTAGCACTTATGCAAACTTCCTCCAGAATAAAGTATTCTTCAGACGCTATCCCCAGAATATTCAAGCAATACATATTATTCGTCAAGTAAATATCTTTAATATACGATATTTTAATCAAAATCGTTAGTCATTTTTGAGAAAATCAAAATTTTCGAAAAAAGTTCCATGTAAAGGGTAGTTTGGGGTGGGGGATTTTTTTCAAAAGCTTCGTGTCGCATCCCTGAAAGATATTAAACTTAAATACCAAGTTTGGTATTTTACCGATTTTTCATTTTTGAGTTATCGTGTTCACGGTCACACGGACACACACATACACGGACCTTTTTCTGAAAATACTTGTTTTTGGATACAGGGGACCCTATGGAATTCAATAGCTTCTCCACTGAAGAGCAATTTTTTGAGAAATGCAAAAGTTTCGAAAAAAGTTCCATGTAAAGGGTAGTTAGGTGTAGGGGGATTTTCTTGAAAATCTTCTTCTCGCATCCTTGGAAGATACTAAACTTATATACCAAGTTTGGTATTTAACGATCTTTTCGTTTTTGAGCTATGCTGCCCACAGGTACTCCCCCCCCCCACACACACACACACACACACACACACACACACACTCATACATACACTCACACACACAGACACACGGAAATGTTTCTAAATTTTTTTTTGATTCAGGGGGGTCTCAAAACATATATTTCCGGTGAAATCTCGGTATGTAAGTTTTGGGTGCAATACAATACCTTCTTTATACACTATGCACATAGTATGTGTAGAGAAAGTAAATATAAAATGAGGTTATAAGAAAGACGATAGAAGTATGATTACTCCAAAATGAACGCATTGCAAGATTCATGATTTATGAATACACACTGAGGAGTTTCTTGATTTCTTTTTTGATTCTATATTTTAAGTCGCAGAACTCCTAGGCCTTATAGCGACCACTTAAAAAGGCTTACACATTTGAGTTCGTCATTTTGAGTATACCATATGACTCAAATACCCTGCATTGATTCTAAGAATAACATTACCTCAGTAATGTACTTTAATGACTTCAGTGAAGTTACTTTTTGGAAAACCTGAATTATGTCTAGGAATCTGCAAATTTAAGGAACGATTCGATGAAGACTAGAGAACATCTAGAAAAAAATTAATTTTTAATTTTTCTACAACGTCCTATGCACATATTTGTTAGAGAAGGCATTGCATTCCTCCCAAAAATTTCTAGTTGAGATTTCATCGGAAATATAAGCTTTGAAATCCACTGAATCCAAAAAAAGCTTTCAGAAAAATATTCTTGGTGTTCGTGCGTTTAGAATTGCAAAGGTTAAAAACGAAAACTCCATTAACTACCAAAGTTGGTATGTAAGTTTAGCATATTTCATGGATTCACCACGAAGATTTTACACAAAATTTCTCACCCCAAGCTAACCTTTACATGAAAACATTTTCGAAAATTTTGACTCACTCAAAATTAGCTCAAAATAGTTTAATATATGCTCAAGAACTTACATTCTCTACACGTACTATGTACATAATGTATAGAAAAGGTATTGTAATGTACTAAAAATTCGATGTGCCGAGATTTCACCGAAAATATGTTTTACGACTCGAGTCCGAAAAGCTCAGTTTTAGAAAAAATGTCGTGTGTGTGTGTTTAGTATCTACTAAGGATGTGACACTAAGACTTTCAAGAAAATTCTGCAATCACAAGCTGCCCTTTACATGGAGAAATATTTGAATGTTTTGTTTTTCTAATAAATGCCTCCAACGATTTTCATTAAGACAAAGAATATTAAAAGTATTTATACAAAAATAAATAATATATCTTGAATTTTCTGTGAATAGCCTTTGAAGATCTGTTATTTCTGGAGTTTTGCAGTATTTTGCATAGCGGTTAAACCGTAAAAGATAAACAAATACTTGCTGAAAACAAATTACATCTCGATAAAAACACCTAATTTATGTCATATACCCTTTTATTTTGGAGTTTACCGTTTTCGAAATATTCCTTGTTATTGGTTTCATTTCTAATCGACCTCACTTTTCTGAAATTTGACCATGGAAAGCAGCTGGAGATCAGCTTTTCAAATTTGACAGTTTCTTTAGCCGAATTTGTTCCGTTGTTTCTCTTCTATTTACAAGTTAGGGAGTAATAAAATAAATTCTACTGATTATAACTAGACGAATTTTCCGGGCTGAGAATCCGTAGTTTGCTGGAGCTTTCAGGTCCAGACGTTTCGTTCACGACTGCGGTGAACATCTTCAGTGGCTTGGTCTGTCTTCTCGGTGAAGATTTGGTCGCCACTGACTCGCTGGCAACGCAGGCTTGGTTCGGATGATCTACTTGGGTTTGTGCCTGCTTGATGTTCTCAAGTAGTGGATGCTAACAGGTACAAACCCAACGAGATAATCCGAACCAATCAGGAATCAAAAGCACCGGAGTGGCCAACCCCCTCCCTCCACCACATGGAGCTCCAAACGGACTAATCGCGTGAGAGTAGCCTGAGCATAAATACTGCCGCTATTTCAGCCAGGGCGTCATTTTTGATAAGGGCCTAACTTTTCGTGAACACGTGCGGGGAACGTCGGACAGAGCGAAGGGGGCGGTAGCCTCCCTTTACCCTGTGCTGGCCTCATGCCGGTTCATTTAAAGTTACGCCTTTTTAAGGCGCTTGTAGTCCCCCTGATGCTCTATGCCTGCGAAGTGTGAGGTATGGCAGCAGACTCCTGGCTTCTCTGGTTACAGCGGGTACAGAATAGAGGACTCCGGTCTATATATTCTGTATGTCGACGTTTCCCTTTCAGGCTACTACATGAAGCTTCGGCCCTCCCATATGTGGAAGATGTTATTAGGCGACGGGCTCAAAAATTCTACGCCAGATTGGGCGACCATGAGACCGTACTTGTCAGATCTCTGGGGGAGTACTTGCCCTCTGAAAGCCGCATGGTTTGTGGGCATCCCCGGTAACAACGGCTTTAAACCAGGCAACAGCATAATAGCTGAACAAAGCACTCCCATTGGGAGAGGTCTATCAAAATTTCACCACCATAATTAAATAAAAAATAAACACCAGCGGAGCAGAGGAAAGGATGCTGCCCCTGAAATGCAACCGCTCGAGGAGCCTACCAGCGCTACCTCCTTAACACCAACACTCGAAAACTCCAAAATTAAAATCTCAACCTTCACCAGGGTTAAACCCTTACCAGGGTAGATACACAGCAACAACACCTAGGCTCACCACGAGCCTACCAGACACGCACACTCGCACGCCAACGAGTCAGTTGCGACCAAACCTTCACCGAGAAGACTTAGACCACGCCACTGAAGATGTTCACCGCAGTCGTGAACGAAACGTCTGGACCTGAAAACTCCAGCAGACCACGGCTCCTCTGCCCGTAAAATTCTTCTAGCTATAGTTTGGAATCCGGCCGTGAAAGCTTACGAACTACTGAATTCTGCTAATGCTTATCTCGATTATTACGATACAGATAATAGAATAATCTGTTGCAAGAATAGTTTGTATTTAGAACGGCCAGACAAAGTTATGTGAATAGAACACATCACTTTTTTCATCCTAGTCATGCAAAGAGATCGAAATTAAGATAGTACCACATAGTGACAGTCTTTTTTTTTTTAAATATTTGACTAATGCTTTAGCCGAGCCATTTTTCTTATTTTCCTTGTAAATAATAAGAATTTCTGTTACTGTTATCTCAATGTTTTATTGGCAAGAAGTAGATAAAGCAATATTTTTTTCAAGAACAGTTCGTTGCAGAATAAATAGAGAAAGTTATGTGAAACAAACACACAGGATGTTTGAGTCAGACACAGAATAACATTATGTTTATGTTTTGGATATTCTCTTTGTTAAAATATATCGGACAGAACGGTATTTAACGTTTATTTATTATCAGCTGTCAAACTTGTATTGATCCATCAAAACAGCATTAATAAGTACGTAAAAGCCTCCAATCTGGCATGTGATGAAAACTAATACATAACAACAAGGGGCGAGTTTGGCTCAAAATTAATTTGAGCTGAAATACGATTTCTAATATAAAACACATTGAACTGCTGATACGGTTTGATGCTATTATTAATTACCTACCCTGGCATTTATTGACAATACCCTCATGTCTGCCAAAACAACTGTTTTTCGTTGTAAAATAATTGAAAGCAGTGACCAAAATATATCCAAAATCTAGAAATACTGTGGTAAAATATGTAAAGCACGTGTGTATGTATATAACTATGTATACAAGATGGTTCACTTGTCTTTTATTCACTGATTTTATGCAACCCGCACATTAAAGTCTAACCTGAAAACATCGTTCACAATACCCTCCTTCTGCATACTAACATTATAGATTTTGGATCTACAAGTTAATAGCTAAACAGTAGCGTGTTTGATTTACGCGCCGTGTTAGTATGAGTTCCAAAATGCTTGATTTAGGTTCGAATCTTGCCAAAATATTGACAATTCTTTTTCCCCACTTCCTTCCTTCCTGATTTTGACACAAAGCTAGATGGAATATGGGAACATTTTTACTTTCTCTAGCCCCTATGTACAATGTACATGTGGATAGAGAACGTATTGCACTCCACCCAGAAATTCGATACCGAGATTTCACCGGAAATATATGTTTTAGGGTCCCCTGTATCTAAAAAAAGCATTTTCAGAAAAAGGTCCGTGTGTCTGTGAACACGATAACTCAAAAACGAAAACTCGGTAAAATACCAAACTTGGTATTTGTGTTTAGTATCTTCCAGGGAGGCGACATGAAGATATTGAGAAAAATCCCTCCACCCCAAACTACCCTTTACATGGAGAAAATTTCGAAAATTTTGATTTTCTTAAAAATGGCTCCAACGATTTTGATTAAAATATCGTATGTTAAAGATATTCACCTGAAAAATAAAATGTATATCTTGAATTTTCTGGGAATGGTCTCTGAAGACTACTTTATTCTGGATGAATTTTACGGAATTGTGCATAACTGCTAAACTGTAAGAAATGGACAAAAACTTACTACATGAAAAATGTAGAACACGTTGAAACACACAATTTATGTGATATACATTTTTTCGTGGAGTTGATTTTTAAGATATTCTTAATTTTTCGTTTCTGCTTTGAAAAACATACTTTTCTCATATAAGAATTTGTTAACTCCTGCCCATACAAACAAAGGAACTTCAGTGACATAGCAACCAGCTTTTGGCTATCATTTTAACCTATGGTACTCCATCATTTCACGTCTACTTACAAGCAAGCAAATAATAAGACTATTTCTGCTAATGTTCCTCAATTAGCATGAAGTAAATGGAAGTATAAGCTTTTTAACTACAATTTGTTGCAGAGATTTAAAGAAAGTCATATGAATGGTAGATTCTTTTGGCTTTGCTTATTCTTTTTTTTTCTCGTTGTTTTTCAGTCCAGTTACAGGAATTATAAATGAAAATGAACATTCTGAGGCAGACTCATTCAGTTTCCTCTAAGTATGCAGGTATTATTACAATGTTTTAAAACTAACATAGGACTTTCAGATAATACTGCAGAACCAGATCCATTTTCAGGATATCTCTAAAACGAAAAATACACATCATCTAGGCTGACAATCACAAACTGTGCCAAATACATAGATATTTACCAATACTTTTAGTTGAAAAGAAAATCAGGTTTAATTCCCATAAAGTGTTTCTAACAAGAAACTTAGTGATGAAGCTTTCTCATTTAGCGCAGCAGCTGCTCGAAATGATGACCTCCTTCGTTGGTTCAGAGTTGTTCGCGATGTTGCAATGACAACTTGGCAAGTAGTAACATCTGGGATGTGATGGACCTGCAGGCGTCCCTGATTAGTTGCTGAAGATGATTAAGGATATGATCCCAAGAAAGTAATCAAATGGCATAAGATCAGGAGATCTGGCAGGCCACGAGACAGGTCCTCGCCTACCTAGGATGTGTGCCGTGAAGATAATTTAAGACGATCCTGGATTGGTGCGGTGGAGCACCATCATGCTGAAACCACATTTATACTTTCATTTAATGGTACATGCTCCAACATTGGAGGGAGATCGCTTTGGAGAAAGTGAAGGTAGCGTGTTCCCATAGGGTGACCTTCGAAAAGCCTGCCTATCCAATGGGCTGTGAGGTTCATAGGAGATAACCCTAGCCGTAAGTATAGCACATACATACATACGTGCATTTGTATCGAATGGGGCATGACTATACCTAAAGTGTCTTCCGGAAGTATTCGATAAACCACCGAGGGTACCATCTACCAGTATTTTGTAGAGAACATTCTCTAACTACGAAGAATAGTCGATAACATGTTAGGTGTTCTAGTATTTTAAAATTGTTTTATTAACTTTATACGTTTTGAAAATTTCCTTTATTATTTAAAGTTTTAAGGAAGTTTCTTTTTCAAAATAACTAAGGGTCGAAGACTGAAGATCACTAAAATGAACTGTCGTTTGTTCCTCATTCGTATACCTTTCGTTTACTACTAAAAGTATTAGAGTGACAAACTCTGAATTAACTTTGCTCCTCGATGGATAATGCATAAAGAAGAAGAAAAGTGCACTCAAAAAATTGGGACTCGAACCACTGACACGCTGGGGGTGATGAGGGAAAATGAAATTAAATAACTGAGCTACAACCATTGCACCCGCTGGTGGCGTTAAAACTTGTAGGTATAGTGTCACACATGTATCCCTCTCCGCTTCTGATCTCTTTATAACTGTTGTGGGTCCCTTTTTGTAGCTTAAGCCGTTCATTTAGCCTTCATTCATTATAATTTACGTTGCAGAACTATGACAGCAATCCTATTGACATAACATGTTCTGTAACAGCAGTAATTAAGTGCATGCTTTTGGAATGGTCGTAACTATTGCTGCTAAGTTCTATTTTCCCGTGAAAAGCAGGCTAGATTTGAATGGTTACCAAAGGACCGACAAGCACGGTAATTTCGACCTTGTTACTCTCAGAGTATGAAGTGTTGCCTATCTACAAAAATAATAAGGAACAGATGAACCACCTTGTCTGTATATATGGGTACTTCTGGATAGTTCTTTAAAATTTAGTCATAGGATATGGAGCTTTTTTGGAGGGAACTCGACAGGGAGATATATTTTCAAATCCCGAAATCCGTCGTGCTGCTGTTACACACTGAGTTCCATCCCTTATCCTTCAACCCTTTAAAAGAATAAATGTAATGGTGACAGGTAATGGACATGAAATTTGCGGTAGAATGGTCACCATCCACGCATTCCCTTACCGAAGTTGATATAAGTTTAGCACATTAAAAGGCACGCTTCCAACTACCATTAGCACGGAAATTATTTCAAACATTTTTATTTCTGAAAAATGATTAACGAGTTCGATTAAAAACAATTAGTGTGAATTAATTTCCATGATAAATTAAGTTAAACATTTAAATTCCTCTTTATTTTGGATTGCTGTGGCAATTCATTAATTTCTTTCACCTAACTCTCCTTATAGACTTCTTATTGTTCCACAAATACGAAGGTCTTTTTACTTTCTCTGTACGTACCATGTACATAGTGTATAGAGAAGGTATTGCATTGTTCCCAAAAATTCGATACCGAGATTTCACCGGAAATACATGTTTTGAGACTACCTGAATCCAAAAAAAAAAGCATTTTTAGAAAATTTTCCGGGTGTGTGTCTGTTTGTCTATGGACAGCAGAGCTCAAAAACGAAATTCGCGACACGAAGATTTTCAAGAAAATCCCCCCACCCGCAACTACCCTTCACATGGAAAAAATTTGATTTTCTAAAAAAGGATCTAATGATTTTGATAAAAATATCATACATTAAAGATATATGCTTGACAAATAATATATATCTTGAATTTTCTGAAGGCTACTTTATTCTGGATGAATTTTACGGAATTTTGTGCAACTGATAAACCGTAAGAGTTAGACTAAAACTTACCCCACAAAAATTGTAATGGCTCTAACGATTTTGATTAAAATATCATATACTAAAGATATTTAGCTGAAAAATAAAATGTATATTTTGAATTTTCTGAGAATAGCCTCTGAAGACTACTTTATTCTGGATGAATGTTGCATAACTACTAAACCGTAAGAGACGGACAAAAACTTAACACACAAAAAATGTAGAGCACGTTAAAACACACGATTTATGTTATATACATTTTTTCGTGGAGTTGATCGTTTTTGAGATATTCCTTTTTCTTAGTTTCAGCTTTGAAAAACATACTTTTTTCATACAGGAATTTGTCAACTCCTGTCCACACAAAGGAACATCAGTCACATAGCAAACAGCTTTTGGCTTTCTCTTTAACCTATGGTACTCCCTTATTTCGCTTCTACTTACAATAAAGCAAGAAATAAGACTATTTCTGCTAATTTTTCTCGATTAGCATGAAATAAATAAAAGATAAGCTTATTAACAATAATAAGTTACAGAGATATAGAGAAAGTGCATGAAGTAAATAGAAGTATAAAGTTTTTAACAAAAATTTGTTGCAGAGATATAGAAAAGGTCATGTGAATGGATTACCTCAGTTTTTTTTTTTTGAAATTTCGATAGGCTGTAAATAAAAGACAAGTTCATAGATAACAATTATTTTATCACTAAGAGTTTTGTACTCTTGTGGTTACTTTTAAGCATAATCACCGAAAATATTGAGACATTTATTGTACCTGTGCACAAGCTTTGTAATACCCGCTTCAAAAATGTTGCCAACAATGATTTCAAATGAGTATTGACGTTGTTTTGAACATTTTCGTTTGTTTGAAAGTGCTGCCCTCCTAGCGACCCCTTCAATTCAGGGAATAGGTGAAAGTCGCTGGGTGCCAGCGAGAGCCATTCACAAAGTGACAGACGATTGGTCTACATGATAATGAAATATATCAAGACAAAACTGTATTTACAAAATTAAGTACCTTATTATATTTTTCAGTGTAATTGCCATTCTCTCAAGACATTTACTGTCACGTGTTAACAGTTTTTCAGTGTCGATGTTATACTTTTCTACCACCAAATACCGTATTCGTTTTTTTGAATATACATGCTTGGACATTCGAATTTTATAAGCAAATAACTCAAGTGTGTGGTGATAATGTAATTAACGAATCTTCAGTGAGGAAATGACGAATAATTTACGAGTAACCAAGGGGATACCAGTGTGTATGATAAAGACCGGAGTGGAAGTTTATGCATCGTTAAGGATCAGTTGAAAACAAATGCCGATAAGAGAAGAAAAACGGGTCTTTCCCTTTAGACACTGTACACGTCTTTTTGGTTGAAAAAGCTTTCCGAACCTCAAAGTGAAGGTAACAACTTGTCTCATATGCTTAGCGGTGGAAAAGAATAACATCTGCATTGAAAAACCGGTTCCACGTGACAGTAAATTCCTTGATAGCAATGACATTCACGTTGAAAATAGACTAAGGCACTGTAACTTTTTAATACAGTTTTGTGTTCATAACTTTCGTTATTGTTTAGTTATGCCAAATCGTCTATCACTTTCTGGATGGCTCTAGTAGTTTAAGTAAGGTAATCTAAATGTGTAGCGGGAGCTCTGCTTTCATCTCATTCGCCGACATCCCCTGCTCAGTAGTTGATGAAGATGCCACTCCTAGTTAACTAATTCTATCTCAGGGTTGCTGCTTTATGGGTGAGGTAAATATTATATAACACTGCATTTTCTCTTACAACTTGAATTTATTATTTCTAAGGTTTAACGGGCGGCTAGTTTATTTCCTAACAAAAGATGTTGGCAATAAATACCTTCCCACCACTTAAATCAATTATCAGGAGCCTAATCTAACAATCTAACCATCTGTACATTGCTCCTTCAGCACTATAGCATGTGGACGTGCGCACAACACAATGTAAGAGTAACTGTATACGAATCAGAATCAAAGTCAAGAGTAACCACTTAAGAGATATGCTCTCTCTTATATACTGCCACTGGGTGACGCTAACCTTCGCGCCGCAAAATGTAACAATATCTTTGATTGGTCCCTTGGTAGCATGCTTCAAATGCTATGAAAATAAATTGTGCCAAGTTTTGCCGGCATCGCGACCACATGACGCGTTTGGGAAAACCCAATTCTTCCCTCTCACTGTAACTTCCTACTTGCTTTGTCTTTGTCTCCAATTCCTCGTGCTTCATGGAGGACAAGTCACTATACATGTTTCACTCATTTCTATATCTTTCCTTTTCTATCTTACAACCCTGTGTTCATTAGCAAATGGTGGTTGGTGGACTGTTACCAGGAATTAAGCTAGCTCGCCTCTGCCTTAATTACCTAAGTTACAACAGCTCGCTTTTATACATATTTCTACCACTAGATATTCACTAGTATTTTACATTGCTTTCTATATACTTATAGTATTATGTACAATTTCCCTTTTATATGGTTGTGAGCGTTTGGTATGTCTCCCGAAGGGGGCAGTTTCCGACCTCTTCAGCTGCTCTGGTGCGGGCGCTGAGTACCCCGAGCATCCGTGGTACTTCTGAGGTGACCAGAAGTAGTCGGGCCGAACATCCGATCCCCTCCCGAAGGGGACTCGATTGGGTTGGACTCGACGTGGCAGTGGACCCGATACCCATGGGTTATTGGTTACGTCTCGGCTCCTGCCTTGACGGGGTTGTGCACACACCTCAATGTCCTCCGGCACTAGCCCGGGTAGCTAGTAGACGGTAAGCTAGCAACCGTCGCCCCGACCAAGGTTCTTTGGTAGTCTTTGACGCGCGTAAGTGACGTATCCACTTCCAGCACGGAACGTTCCGATACCGGGGAGGATTTTTAAGAAAACAGATATTGTCCTAATGGGAAAAAATCTGTGTTACACTCACATGACTACCTCTAGCTGCTCTACACAATTTATAAAAAAAAGATTATTCTTCTTTCCACACAATACTAATCGAAATAATCACTAACAGAATGCTCTTATTACTTGGTTCTTATAAGTAAAAGGGAACTAAGGTAATTCACTAGGCTAAAATGATAGTCAAATGTTTTAAAAGCTATCGTTATGCGATTGTCATTGCAAATTTCTTCTTTGCTTGCACAGAAGTAGAACAAAAGAAAAACGCACACTTCCTGTATGAGAAAAGTTTAAGTACTTCACAATTGAAACCAATATCAAGGAATATCTCGGAAACGGTTACCTTCACAACAAAATCGTAAAGGTCATAAACTGTGTATTTTGACATGATGTGCATTTTTTGTGTAGTGAGTTTTTGTCTATCTCTTACGGTTTAGCAGTTAAGTATAGTTAAGCAAAATTCATCCAGAATAAAGAGGTTTTCAGAGGCTATTCCCAGAAAATTCGAGATATACATTTTATTTTGGATATAAATAGCTTTAATATACCGAATTTTAATCAAAATCGTTAAGAGCCTTTTTAACGAAATCAAAATTTTCGAAATTTCTTCCATGCAAAGGGTAGGTTGTGGTGGAGAAGTTTTTAAATCTTCATGTCGCATCCTTTAAAGATACTAAACCTAAATACTTAGTTTGTTATTTAACGGTATTTTTCGTTTTGGGGCTATGCTGTCTACAGACACAGACACACGCAAGGACCTTTTTTTAAAAATGCTTTTTTCAGACTCAGGGGATCCGAAAAGATATATTTCCGGTGAAATATCGAAATAGAATTTTTGGGTGGAATACAATACTTCTCTTTCCCTATGTACATTGTACATATGGGGCTAGAGAAAGTAAAAAACCATGGAGTCTTGTACGGGGGACTTCGAGAACGGGGGGCTTCGGCCCTGGGTAGCCATTCGAACTTAACATATGATATGTCCTCCTACAAACGTTCGTGCGGGATATTCAAGGGATACAAAATAAAATGAATATCAGAAGAAGAGAAGAAACGTTTTCTTTTACAGATTTTTACTATGATTTAAGGGCATTCGCTTTTATAATTTTGGGTCTTGTTTACCCTTATCTATGCCCTGTTTTACCTAAGGTCTGAAGGTGTAAGCGCTCGGTGTTTGGAAGATATAGAGGCGACATTAATATGAGCAGAATGTCCTTTTAAGAGATGCTGCGGAGAAAATACGGGCCTCGCTCTGCCCGGGGACAAGATGAATGGGACAAAGTTTCGTTTAAGTTCCGTGAGGGCAGCAGGTTATGAGGGGGTCCCATATGCATTTACATATAAATCTGAAACCTTGTTGCTGGTGCCACCACCAATAGAGGTCCTAACTTGCCTGCCTGCAGCATCTTGTATCTCGGGTACGTAAATCTTGCCGGGCCAACAGCCACTCGGGGTGTGTGTGCATTTTCTATATTAAAGACACTGTGACGAGCAATAAACTACTCTTTTTTTTTTTTACTGCTAGATGCTTTTGTCATTTTCTTTCATAGTCAAGGAAGGATGGAAAGGTGCCTCATTCACCCCATGTTGTCTAGTGGCGAGGATTAACGTACTTGTTCTGCTACAAGTCAAGAGCAGTGGTGGGTTTGTTGTGCACTCTACACGTCACTAATTTATTCGCTGGTTATACCTTTTTAGCTGCTTTGTTACTTTCTCTACACGTACTATCTACATAGTGTATAGAGAAAGTATTGCACTCCGCCCAAAAATTCGATACCAGATTTCACCAGAAATATGTGTCTTAGGGTCTCCTGATCTAGAAAACGCATTTTCAGAAAAATGTCCGCGTGTATGTGTCCGTGTGTCTGTGAACACGATAACTCAAAAACGAAAATTCGTTAAAATACCAAACTTGGTATTTAAGCGACTCGAAGATTTTCAAGAATATCCCCCATCGCAAACTACCCTTTACATGGAACTTTTTTCGAAAATTTTAATTTTCTAAAAATGGTTCAAATGATTTTGATTAAAATATCGTATATTACAGATATTTACCTGGCAAATACAATGTATATCGTAAATTTTCTGGGAATAGCCTCTGAAGACTACTTTATTCTGAGTGAATTTATTGAATTTTGCATAGCCCCTAAACCGTAAAACATGGACAAAAAATTTACTGCACAAAAAATGTAGATCACATTAAAACACACAATTTATGTTGTATAGATTGTTTTTCGTAGATTTGATCGTCTTTTAGTTATTACTTGTTTTTTGGTTTCAGCTTTGAAAAACTTAACTTTTCTCATACAGGAATTTGTCAACTTCTGTCCATACAAATATAGGAACTTCATTCACATAGCAACCAGTTTTTGACTATCACTCTAACTTATGGTATTCCCTTATCTCGCTTCTACTTACAAGGAAGCAAGTAATAAGACTATTTCTGGTAATTTTTTCCCGATCAGCATGAAGTAAATAGTAGCATAAGCTTTTTAACAATAATGTGTTGCAGAGATGTAGAGAAAGTTATGTGAATGGAACACATCAGAGTTTTCGCTGCTAAATGTTTGTCTCATTTGCTTGAGTAGTCAAATATTGAACGGCTAGTTCAGCCAAGAAAGGATGGAAGGTACCTGATTCACCCCACACTCTGTTGTCTAGTGGAGAGGAGTCGCCCTCCGTGCTGTAATAGTTACCATGCTAACTTCATATACTCAAGGTCGCGGGTTCAAACCCGGCGGAGGACGATGGATTTTTTCGGGTGGAAAACTCCCTAATATTGCTTCATTCGGAAGGAGAGTAAAGCCGTTGGTCCCTTGCTGTCGTTTAACGTCACCTAGAAGAACCTCAGGCCTGATAGAGAGGCCTCTGAGCAAAATTAGGCGATGTTTCACGCCCAGTGTAGAATGGGACGCTGAGAACCACAGCAGTTAAAGAGCGTCCATAAATAACACGACATTTACATTTTTAGTGGAGTGGAGTAACGTACTTGTTTTGCTACAAGTCAAGAGCAGTGGTGGGTTTGTTGTACACTGTACACGTCACTAATAATTTCTTCGCTGGTTATTCCTTTTTAGCTGCTTTGTTTTTACTGGTAATGTCGCCTCTTTTACTTCTGGTTTTCCCCAGAGTGGCTTTGTTTTATTTCAATTTCACTTCTTCTTTTAGCCAAGTTTTTATTAATGGATTTTATCTCAGGGTTTTTGGGCACGTTTGTTTTTGGAAGGTGCTGATGACCTTGAGGTTGAGCGCCCTTAAACGCCACACGTCATCATCATCACCACCATCTCTTCGCTGGTTTTTAAATCATTTTTACTTTCTCTAGCACGCAATTACATAGTAGATAGAGACCCAAAATTCGATACCGAGAATTCACCAGGAAATACGTATTTTAGGATCCTCTATATAAAGACATTTTCTAGAGAAAAACTTATGTTGTAACTTTTTATCTATCTATGGAAATTTGAGTAAAATTCATCAAGGGCTATTCCCAGGAAATCAAATATACATTTCAAAATCTTTAGTCATTTTTGAGAAAAACAATTCTTTTGAAAATTTGTTCATATAAAGAGTAGTTTGGGGTGGGGGATTTTCTTTAAAATCGTTTTTATCATTTTTTTTTTGGTAGTGTTTAACGTCCGCTTTAACTACTTATAGCACCGGTGGAATGCGATGGCGGGGGAAACCGGAGAACCCGAAGAAAACCCGCCCCAGCGCCGCTTTGTTCACCACAAATCTCGCATGAGGTCACTTGGGATAGAACCCGGGCCATCTAGGTGAGAGGCAAGTGGTCTAACCACTCGGCCATGGCGCGGCCTTAAAATCGTTATGTCGCATATCTGGGAAATACTAAAGTCAAATAACAAGTATGGTATTTAATGAACTTTTCGTTTTGGAACTTTAATGCCCAGACATACATGCGGTCTTGGATTTAGGATAATGTCTGTGTATTTACAGTAAAATCTGTTTAAGGAATTCAATACGTTCTCCATACACATTTTTGGTAGTATTTAAGGCTCGCTTTTGCTACCTGTGACACCCCAGGGGATGACCCTGGAGATACATGGAATGAAGATGGAGCATCGGTGAATGCTCCATCCATCGTTGGTGGGTAAAACCGGCGAACCCGAATAAAAACCGCCTCTACGCCGCTGTGTTAGACACAAATCTCATGTACGGTCGCTTGGGATCGAACTTGGGCCGTCTAGGTGAGAGGCGAGTGGTCTAACCATATGTACATAGTACGAGCAGAGAAAGTAAAAATAAAATTGGTCCAATGTTTGATTGGATTGTGTCACCACTGCTTTATTGTTTACTTCTGTAATTAGAATAACTAGGCAGAACTACAAAACATAAATTATTTGTGTTTTTAACATTCGTTGCTAAAATGAGTCCTTTAGCCACAAAATGATATCTACTGTACATATCGTGGTCATACGCTTGGCAACTATGCCACATTGGATGTTGTGTGTAGAGCGGAAGGTAAGGAATGTTGAAAGAAATGTCGTGAAAACAATTGAATAGCTTGAAAGAAAACCATTCCTCTCTTCCATAGTGGCGTAGCTGATAAGAACACAGTTCGTGCTGAACCAGATTTCAAGCACAAACGAAAACAAAACATTTGGCTCTTACGTCTTACTTTGTTGCCAAACTTAGATAATGTATTCAATAATGTTCAATTATCTCCGTTACTTTTCAAGATGAAATTTTTACTGGACTTTTATTCGTCATATTTGAATCTTCCAGCATGCGAAATCTGCGCACGCATACCCCTAACAGCCTGTATAAGGAACGCACTTTAGTTTGAGATAATGGGTACTTAATTTAGTAACATTGTTGGAATTAGACTTTTAAAACTGCACTTAATGCTTCTTACTACTGATGTAGTATCCGAAGCCCATTCCACATCCAGTTGCTTGCGCAATTTGTCAACCTAGAGAATCTGAATACCGAGTTATCAAACTTTGGACCATCGTTAATTCATCTCACGCAGCAGACAGAAAAAGAACTTGATTAGGACGTTAATAACCTTAAAAACCCATTACAACCACGTTCTATATAATTGCGTTCCTCCTGGTCGCAGTCAGAGGATCACTTTATTGCAATTGGTGGACTCCATATTCTATTAACTTTCTGTCATAAACGCAACTTAGCCACTTTCGTTGCTGTTTATTCCCAAGCCTATAGGCAACTATTTTAGTAACTAAAAGCCTAATGTGTTCCATTCTTTTACTTTCTCTATACGTACTATGTACATAGTGTATAGAAAAGGTATTACATTCTACCCAAAAATTCGATACCGAGATTTCACTGGAAATACATATTTTGGGTCCCCCTGAATCCTAAAAGAAGCATTTTTAGAAAACGGTGCGTGTGTGACTGTGCATAGCATAGTTCAAAAAACGAAAAGACCGTTGAATACCAAGGATGCGACACGAATATTTAAAAAAAAAAAATCCTCCCACCCCAAACTACGCTTTTTGAGGAAACATTTTCGAAAATTTTGATTGTCTTGAAAATGGCTCTAAACGATTTTGATTAAAATCACGTATATTAAAGCTATTCATATCCGAATTAAAATGCATATCTCGAATTTTCTGGGAATATCCTCTGAAGACCTCTTTATTCTGGATGAATTTTTCCGAATTTTGCTTAACTGCTAAACCGTAAGAGATAGACCAAAACTTACTATACAAAAATGAAGATCTGGTTAAACCACACAATTTATGTCTTTTGCATTTTTGTTGAGGTAAGCATTTTCAAGATATTCCTTGTTACTGTTTCCATTGTGAAGTACTTATACTTTTCTCAGACAGGAAGTGTCCGTTTTGCTTTTGTTTTACTCCTGTCCCAGCAAAGAAGCGATTTGTAATCACAATCGTTAAACGGTAGCTTTTAAAATATTTGACTATCACTTGAGCCTAGTGCATTCCCTTAGTTCCCTTCTACTTAAAGGAACTAAGTTATAAGAACATTCTGCTAATGTTTATTTCAATTTGCATTGTGTAGAAAGAAGAATAATCTATTCTCAGAAGTTTGTAGAGCAGCTAGAGAAAGTCAGGTGCGTGTAACACATCAGATTCTTCCCGTTGCTGCTACATTTTCACATTCTGAATGTTGGCATCACGCGGGGAGACAAGGATAAAAGACGAAATGTTCCCATGATGCCCCGGGTAGGACATACTTTGCTTAAAACATGGTGCAGAAGTGACGCAAGTGAAATAGTAATAAAAATAAAAGCCTGATAAGTTGAAAAAGTCTTATGTCTTCCATTCACATGACTTTTTCTACATCTTTGCAACAAATTATTGCTAAAGAGCTTATACTTCTGTTTATCTCATGCAGAAATAGTCTTATTACTAGCTTCCATGTAAGTAGAAGGGAAATAAGGGAGTAGCATATGCTAAAGTATTAGTCAAAAGCTGGTTGCTATGTGACTGAAGTTGACAATTTCCCGTATGAGAAAAATATTAGCTTTTTAAAGTTGAAATAAATAACATGGTATATCTCAGAAACGATCCACTCCATGAAAAAAAAAGAAATATATGTAACAAAAAGTTGTATTTTAGGGAGCTCTACATTTCCTGTTAAATAAGCTTTTTGTGTATCTCATACTGTTTGGCAGTTATACAAAAGTCTGTAAATTTCATCTAGAATAAAATATTCCTCAGAAGCTTCAAGATATACATTTTATATGTCAGGTCAAAATCTTTAACATACAATATTTAATCAAAATCGTTAGAGCCACTTTTAAGAAAATCCAAATTTTCGAAAAGTTTTCATGTGAAGGGTAGTTCGGTTGGGGATATTTTCTTGAAAATATTCGTGTCGCATCCTTGGAAGATACTGAACCTAAATACCAAGGGTTTCAGCTGCCAACAGATGCCCACAAGCATCTTTTTCTAATAAAGTTTTTTTTTTTGGATTTAGGGGGTCTCAAAACATTTATTTTCGTTGAAATCTCAGTATCGAATTTTTGGGTGCATGTACACTATGTACATAGTACGTGTAGAGAAAGTAATAAGCGCTTGATAAATTGAAAAATTTGAATATTATTACGTGAAGAAGTAAAGTGTTAAAGTATTTTTAGGGGTGTTTTACACACTAGAGTGACTGTGCTTTAAATAATACTTAAATGTATGAAAATTGTGTGTTGCTCCCTACGTTCAGGAGTTTATCATCGCCCATGCAAGAGAAATACCCCACAGAGCTCTGGGCTGTTCTTAACAATAACTTTTTATTTCATATAATAAATTCTCACATTTGTCGTCCTTCCAGCACAAGGACAGTGGGAAGGAGGGGGTGATAAAGTTGTAGAGGAAGATTTCCAATCCCTTCCGGGTAGGGGAGGTCAGTAAGTCAGAATCAATCTGATTCGCGCCAAGATTTATTTTCCCCCGAGAAGATAAACTCGAAGCGGTAATTTTTGGAGAAGACGTCTGGGGAGCAGAAGTGGAAGATTGAACCAGCAGAAGATTGGGTGTGGGACACGGAAGTGCGTCCAGGAAACTTTTTTGACATTCTGCTGCCGATAATAAATTTTCAATCTACTCGGCTGACTACAATGTTTTTACTTGTCTCTTTTGGCTTCATTGAGAGAAAAAGGTTCACCACGTGGGACCCATGTCTCTTCGGAAACTCGCCACTCCAGACGTCCAAAATATTACACCTCTTTGAATGAAGATGCCATCTAGAGGGCCATCCAGTAAGTAATAAACGATCTGGCAGAACTTAATAATAACAAAATATATCATCACAAAATTCTCGCCGGTCCAGATGTCCAACAAACTACTCCTATCTGAATGAAGAATCAATTCATTAAGTAATAAACGATTTGGTATAACTAAATAATAACGAAACATATCAACACTAACTTCTCCCTGCTCCAGACGTCCAATATACCGCACCAATTTGAATGAACACGTCATCTAGAGGGTGATCCAATAAGTAATTCAGACAAATCATAAGACTGTATATTAAATGAATGTTATTTGATTAAGTATTAATAGAAATATCGTTAAGGGTATGTAAATAATTTGAGATGATTCTGTGATAGCTTATAAGTTATCAAGTATTGAAGTTAAGAACCGGCTGGAATGAATCTGTAAAAGGAGCAAGATCAGTCAGAATCCCACAGGTTGTCAGCACCCGATCTTTTGTATTTCATTGAGGATGAAAACGGAAACATCTTGTTTAAATTAAGTCCCGTCACGGAGGCAGGTGAACTTATCAAAGTAACGGAAAATGGTCACATGAGAAACTAAACAGACGAATCGTGTGATGGGAATAAGGTGTCGCCAAAAAAAGCGCGAAAAATCCACCAATCCCGCTAAAGTAAAGGCATGAACTTCACAAACCTCAAATTCATAGAATCAGGGCAGATTGCACATTTTTTGGAAGGCATCGGCGGCGAAGCTATGTCCAGACGGGACGGGAAAGCGCGCGCAAAGTAGGCGGCTGAAGTTTGAAGTTTAGTAAGCCGCGAAACCGTTAAGCGCTGCGGAGAGGTAATTAGCGAGCTCGCGAAATTCTATTGGTGGTGATTCCGAGATTACCCCCGGAGTATAGTGTGTTGTAAATCCGTGGGCGTAGTAAAAAATTGGCGTTAGAGGATTCTGTTGGGTGTTTTGAGACCCCGAAGTAACAGAGGTCAGCCGTTAGAAAAATCAAACCAGCCAGTTCGTAGCTGCAACCAGAGCTTGTGAGAAACTCTGTGATATGAAGTGTATTTATTAGTTCGCCGGTAAAGCAAATAGAGAATACTAAGTGTTGTGCTTCTCATTCCACCAATGAGATCTCCGCTAACATCCTTGCCAGGATACGAGCTCATGCTCTACTGATCCCGCATTCCCAGAAACTATTCTAGGCTTCTGCAGGAAGCGAGATTTGAACTTGAGACCAGCCCAGATCATAATTAAATTATATAGCAAAATGAAGAACAATCTATAAATAGGGCAGTCTACACTTGGTATTTGACTTTACTATCTTGCAAGGATACGATACGAAGATGTTCAAGAAAATTTCCCACCACTAAATACCGTTTATATGGAACATTTTTAAAAATGTTTCATTTCCTTAAAAACTACCTCCAAATATTTTGATTAAAATATCAGAGATTTAAGATATTCCTATAGCAAATGAAATGTATAACTTGAATTTCCAGGGAAAGCCTCTGGATACATCTTCTGGATAATTTTTTTTATAACTAATAAACTCCAAGAGATAGACAAATACTTACAGCTCAAAAAATGCAAATCCCGTTAAAACACGGTTTATGTCATACACATTTTTACTTTCTCTATACGCATTATGTACATAGTGTACAGAGAAGGTATTGCATCCTACCAAAAAATTCGATACCGAGACTTCACTGGAAATATATGTTTTAGGGACCCCAATATCTAAAAAAAAAAAACACTTTCACAAAAAGGTCCGTGTGTGTCCGTGTGTCTGTGAACACGATAACTCAAAAACGAAAAGTCGGTAAAATACCAAACCTGGTATTTAAGTTTAAAATTTTCCAGGGATGCGACACGAAGATTTTGAGAAAAATCCCCCCCTCCACCCCAAACTAAACTTTACATGGACCTTTTTTCGAAAATTTTGATTTTCTAAAAAATGGCTCTAACGATTTTGATTAAAATAGCATATACTAAAGATATTTACCTGAAAAATAAAATGTATATTTTGAATTTTCTGAGAATAGCCTCTGAAGACTACTTTATTCTGAGTGAATTTTCCGGCATTTTGTATAACTGCTAAACCGTAACAGATAGACAAAAACTTACCATACATAAAATGTAAAGCACATTAAAACACACAATTTATATTGAATACATTTTTTTCTTGGAGTTGATTGTTTTTGAGATATTCCTTGTTTTTGTTTTCAAGGTCCAAAATCTCAACTTTTCTCATACAGGAATTTGTCAACTCATGTCCATACATACAAACAAAGGAACTTCATTCACATAGTAACCAGCTTTTGACTATCGCTTTGCTACTCCCTTATTTCCTTTCTACTTACAAAGAATAAAGTAATAAGACTATTTCTGCTAATTTTTCTAGTTTAGTATGAAGTAAATGGAAGCATAAGCTCTTTAAGGATAATTTGTTGCAGAGATAAAGAGAAAGTCATGTGAATGGTACACATCAGCTTTTTTAATTTACTCCCTAGAATGTAAAACAGAACCGAATTTCACTTGTTTGTTTGTGGAACAGCTAGAGAAAGTCGTGTGAATAGAGCATATGAGAATTGTTCGTGCAATTGTGCTTTTATAGCTTTTAATTGAATTTATTACTTTGTGATACTAAAATTGATTATATATACAATTCTCTATTAATTATTGCTGTATAATAAAATAAAATTATAAAGAATCTTAAAATAATAAATGCTAATGTTAATAAAGTTATTAATGAATGCTTACGTTTGGAAATACATAACCGTAAACCACATAAAATATAAAATAAAATAATATTTACATTACATTTTTTAATAGTTTAACAATAAAAACATTGGTGTTGTAAACCAAAATTAAGTATAGCTTTTAAAACTTAAAAGGAAAGAAATTCTTATTAATTTCCAAAACTAATATTTTACTTAAACTACCCTTTTATGTTATTTATATACATTATTAAGAATTATATTCCTACTTTTATTTCGTCTTTTAACCACAATACTGATTAAATAACTGCAGGCAATGTGTATATGTTTAATTAGTGTTAAAAACACTAATATTGTCAATTAGACCTTTGAGATTATTAGGGACCAATGTGAGTAGACTGTAGTTTAAAAAAAAACATATTCATTCAAATGCAATTAACTCTGACATAGCAGAAAGGTTCTAGGAAAGCTGACTGTCTTAAAATGTTTTCTTCTGGTGTCTACATCCTTTCCAGGCATACTTGGGTAAATCTTGACCGAAGGTTTATTCTTGTGACGTAAATTGGTCATTATAGCAGGAAATGCTTAGACTGTTTGCTTTTAAGAGGGATTAAATTCTAAGCTAAGAAGCTTTTGCTGAAGGTAGATAACAGTTTCCAGAGGATCCTCCATGTTGAAGTCGTGTTTGCTTCTTATTTGCCCCCAGCTGGCAGAATATTGGGCTCTATTGCCTCTTTTGCTCACAATGAGGGCTTAAAGAAGTAGCATATACTTTCTTACTTGTTCTAATGAAGGCATTATCCTTCCGTCTTAAAGCACAAGTGCAGCCGACTATAATAATAGCAAAACTCGAGTGCCAGGGCAATATCCCTTAAATAATCTCTTATATGCCATCTGAATATTTACAAAATTTCCAGAAGCTCCAGACTGAAGGCGGTTTTACAAGACATTGCAACACACAGCAGAGGGACAAAATGATAGAATAAAGTGAAAGCGAGAATTGATGATATAGGGAAACAGGAAATAATAGATAGCTTAAAGGATAAGGATATTTTAATATTATATAAGAACATTAAGAAAGTATGTATACATTGATGTCTGTGGAAAAATGGAAAAAGTAGGTAAAATACCAAATTTGTCATTTTAGACAAGTATCTTTCAAAGTGGCTTAGTTTAAAAATAGTTGCATCACGAATAAAATGTATATTTATACTTTTCTGGGAACATTCTCTGAAGAGCTCTTGAATCTTATTGAGTTTTACAGAATTTTGCATAACGGTTAAACCGTAAGAGATAGACGAAAACTTACAACACAAAAATCTAGATGTCGTTAAAACACAAAATTTACGTCTTATACGCCTTTCTTGTGGATCTGACCGTTCTCGAGTTATTCATTGTTATTGGTTCCGATTTTAAACTAATTAGCTCTTCTCAAACGGGACAATGCAAAGCGAACCGAACCTCAATTTTTCAGTTTTTAAAAGATTTGATTATCTCTTTAGCCTAATGTATTCCCTTATTTCCATTTTACTTACAAGGAAGCAAGAAACTAGAATAGGAACAATGTTACTAAAAGGCCTACTATATGGCAATTTCAATAAGAATTTACACTGTATAATTGAGTGGGAAGAAGAAACTAAAATGTGGAGAGAGAAAAACTATGAAATAAAAACTGAGAAAATTTACCGTCAGAGAAAGTGTACTTAAAACTTTTTGAAAACCTTTAGAAAACTAGGTAATTATGAAGACAAAATAAGACAGAATTGGGGCAGTAAAATCGCCAAACAAAGATTAGATCTTATTATAACTGACGATGTTGTAAGCTATAAAAGACATAACTTGATTAAGTTCATAGCGTATAAAAGTGTACCAATAGAGGGAACGTACACATACATAAATAACCTGGGTGCTAAATGTATAAGATCCCAAATTCAGTAACTCCAGGAACGTAACTATATGAAGTTTGTAACTGAAAAGATGAAATAAATTATCTATCTACAAAATACTGACCTACTAACCACATGATATTTGCCTTTCAAATGAAATTCTGGTATTTGAGAAGGCGGAAGGGAAGATCTTCCAAACTAACATATACTTCTTTACTTTCTCTAACACATATGTACACTCAAAGACATTAAAAATATACCTGGGAATTCTTATTGTAAGATGGAGTATTTTCGCTGACTCCACCTGTCTTTCACCTGTTAGCTATGCTTTTAAAAGCGTATTGGACAGGCAACGTTACCAAAGGGAAGGGGTTGAATATGAAACCTAACTTGCGACAAATTAACTTCTGAGTTTCGAACTGGTGATCCCTAAATATTCTAATTGGACAATATTCCAGCCCGATGTTACAATATAGAGATGTCTTTAAAACACACAATTTATGCTATATATTTTTACTTTCTCTAGCCCCATATATACAATGTACATATGGAAAGAGAAGTATTGTATTCCACCCAAAAATTCGATATCGAGATTTCACCGGAAATATATGTTTTAGGACCACCTGTATCCAAAAAAAAATTCAGAAAAAGGTCCGTGTGTCTGTGAATACGATAACACAGAAACGAAAAGTAGATAAATACCAAACTTGGTATTTAAGTTTAGTATATTCCAGGGATGCGACACGAAGATTTTGAGAAAAATCCCCCCACCTTAAACTACTCTGTACATGGATATTTTTTCGAAAATTTTGATTTTCTTAAAAATGGCTCAAATGATTTTGATTAAAATATCATATATTAAAGATATTTACCTATCAAATAAAATTATATCTTGAATTTTCTGGGAATAGTTTCTGAAGACCTGTTTATTCTGGATGAATTTTGCTTAATTTGGCATAACTGGTAAACCGTAAGAAATGGACAAAAACTTACTATACAAAAAATTTAGGTCTTGTTAAAATACATAAGTTATGTCACAAACATTTTTCTCGTGGAGCTTACCGTTTTCGAGGTATTCATTGTTATTAGTTTCAGTTGTTAAGTACTTATAATTTTCTCAGAAGGGAGAGTCCGTTTTTCTTTTTTTCTACTCCTGGCCAAGAAAAGAAGCGATTTGTAATGGCAATCCATAACGACAGCTTTTAAAACATTTGACTACTGGTTTAGCCTAGTGTATTCCCTTATTTTTTTCCTACTTATACGGAACTAAGTAATAAGAACATTGTGCTAATGAGTACCTCGATTAGCAATGTGCAGAAAGAAGAAGAATCTTATATATGAAGTTTATAGAACAGCTAGAGAAAGCCATGTGAATGTAGCACATCAGATTTTTTGGTATAGTTATCCATTTCTTAGATATTCCTCATTATTAAAAAACTTAAACTTTTTCATAAGGGAATCTGTCGACTCCTGGTCATTCAAAGAAGCAAACGATAAAAGAACGAAACTAGCAAGAGCTTTTAAACATTTGAATATCGCTTTGGCTTAGTGTATTCCCTTGTTTTCCTCCTACTTAATACATATTAATTAATATAATTCATGATTAGCACAAAGTAGAGACGTAGCACGAAGATTAATCGTTTCTCTGCGCTACATACTGAAGTTAGAAGTTAACGCGAGGAGGTAGTGGACTAAATTAATACACTGCTTATACAAGTCACCTGAGTGAGTGTCGAGCGGGGTTGAGGGGTGAAGGGATGGAATGCACAATCGGTTTTGCATTTTCTTACTTGGGTGGTATGTTGTACCAGAATAACACCAACGAAAATTGTGGAGAGACCCGAGTTCCCATCAAAGTTTTCAGCAAAGCCACAGCGCCAGGAGTATTCTTATTTTCTCTTTACGCACTATGTACATAGTGTATAGAGAAAGTATTGCATTCCACCAAAAAATTTGATACCGAGAGCTCACCGGAAATGTGTTTTGACCTCCTGTTTTCATATTCGCGTGTGTGTCTGGTGTGCTTTTGAAGGCAGCATAACTCAAAATGGATAAAATACCAAATTTGGTATTTCAGATCAGTATCTTCCAAAATGATGTATTTAAAATACCGTGTATTAAAGAGTCACATGACATATAAAATGTATATTTTTAATTTTCTGGGAATATCCTCTGAAGAACTCTTGGTTCTTGCTGAGATTTACTAAATGTTGTATAACAGTTAAACCGTAAGAGAGACAAAAGCATACAACACAAAATGTAGATCTAGTTAAAAAAAACGTAATTTAAGTCTTATACGTTTTTCTTGTGGAGCTGACCATTTTCGGGTTCCTGGACACGTTGACGTGCCGGGGAATGAACTGGCGGATTTGGCGGCAAAGAAGGCATCATCTGCGCCCAGTGACGGCCGAAGATTTTAGACTTGTCCACAGAGCGGTAATTTCGAGCTGGCATGGAGAGTGGTCCGCTCTTCGCGGCAACAAACTTCGGGAGGTGAAGGAGCTCCCAATACACTGGGTGACTTCCTCACGTCGATCTCGTCGCGAGGAAGTTATTTTAGCAAGATTGCGTATTGGCCACTGTATTTTTAGTCATAGCCACTTACTTCAGAGGGAACCTCTATCTGTCTGCCCGCCCTGTGGCGAAGCGCGTTCAGTCCGGCACGTACTTGAAGAGTGTGCTCCATTAGCACCACTACGAGCAACTCTACGACTGCCAGCCAGGCTTTCGGAGGTCCTGGCCGATGATCCCGGAGCGGTGGAGAACGTTTTTAAATGTTTATCTAAAGTGACATACACCTTAAGTATCTTATTTTATTTTTGCTGTTATAGTTTCGGTGCAGATACTTGAGTGATACGCGAGGTTTTTGAAATCTTTTATAACCCTTGAAACTTTTAGTCACTATTGTTTTATGTTCCCTCTTGTTTTAGTAGTTTTAGTGTCATAGTTTTATTGCCAGCTCTGGATTCAGGGCTGGACAGTTATTTTATCTTGGTTTTAGTTGTTTATGCTGATTTTATGTATATTTTAGCTCTTTTGATAGAGATCCGTTTTAGCATACAGCTCAGGTGTTTTAACTCTCCAGTTTTAAGTTAAGGGCGCTGATAACCTAGCAGTTCAGCGCCCTTAAACCCCATTCATCATCATCTTCATCATATGACCATTTTCGAGTTATTCGTTGTTATTGGTTTCAACTTTAAACTAATTACCTCTTCTCAAACGAGACAATGCAAAGCGAACCGAACCTCAATTTTTTAGTTTTTAAAATATTTGACTATCGCTTTAGTATAATGTACTCCCTTATTTCCCTACTACTTACCAATTCTGATAATGCTTATATAGATTAGCATGACATAGACAAAATAATATTTTGAAAAAAAAAGTTACTTGTGGAACGGCTAGAGAAGTTTTGTTTTAATCAGTGGACCTCAAAACATATATTTCTGGTGAAATCTCAGCATTCAATTTTTGGTGAAATGAATACCTTCTCTTGTTCTCTATGTTGTAGAGAAAAATAAAAAAAACTACTCTAATCTGACGAAAGACGTTCAGCTTAAACTTTATGGAAATCATGAATTGATTTATTTATTTCAATTAAAGCATCTATAAATCTAAAACTTCAGTGCTTTCAGAGGAAAACTGTGATGTCTTACACTCGCATGACTTTCTCAAACTATTCCACAAACAAACTTCTTACAAAAGATTCTTCTTCTTTCTACACCAAGCTAATTATGCATTCTGTACTTTTTCCTTAGTTCCTTATAAATAGAAAGGAACCATATAAATGCTCTGTGTTGAAGCGTTAGGCAAATGATTTAAAACCTATCGCTATGCGATTGTCATTGAGATTCGCTTCTTTGCTTGACCTGGAGTGGAACAAAAGAAGAACGGAAACGTCCTGTCTGAGAAAAGTATAATTATTTTAAAATTGAAACCAATAACCTTGGAAACGCTTAACTCTACAGCAAAAATACATATAATATAAACTGTATATTTTAACATACAAGTGTTTGTGGTAAGCTTTTGTGTATTTTTTTACGGTTTGGAGAATTGAGAAAAATGTATCCAGTACGTACGGTTCTACAAAAGCTATTCCCGAAAAATTAAAAAATAGACATTATAGGGTATTTTAATCAAAATTTTAAAACAATTTATGTAAAGAATAGTTTGGTATGGGAGGATTTTCTTAAAATTCGTCACGTCGCATTCTTGGAAGATAAACATTTAAACACTAACTTTGTTATTTAACGGTCTTTTAGTTTTTGGGCTTGCTGTTCACAGACACATACACACAAGACCACAAAACATATACTTTGCGTGAAATCTCGGTATAGAATTTTTGGAAGAATACAATACCTTCTCTATCCCCGATGTGCGTTGTACATGTGGGCTAGAGAAATAAAAATTTTTTTCTCGGATTAAGGGGACCTCAAAACATTAATTTCCGGTGAAATCTTGGTATCAAATTGTTGGGTGGATATAATACCTTGTCTATACTTTATGTACCTAGTACGTGTGGAGAAAAATAATACAGTGTAACCCGTCGAAAGATAAAATATATATATATATATATATATATATATATCAGCCAAAAGACGTAAATCGCAAACTTAATACAAATCATAAATTTGATTCATTTACTTCAATTGAAGAGACTATAAATCTAAAACTTGAGTGCCTTCAGATAGCCCAAAGAGGAAAAAGAACTGGCAGGCAATTTTAACGTGAACCTCTTTTAATATTACAGACATGTTTCATATTACTTCTGCTTGGCAAATGTTTGCAGACTCTGAGTACGCGTGAAGGAGGTAAAATTAATTTTGAGGTTACACTCTCAAGCCCAGATGGGGTCAGTGGTTACTTTCTGTGTAAAGAAAAATGATTAAAATGACTACATAACTAAAGAAAGAACAAAAAGCCTGATGTGTTCCATTCATATAACGTTCTCTAGCTGTCCCAAACACAAATTATTCTTATAAGAGATTATTCTTTTATCTACATAGTACTAGTTGAGATAAACATTAGCAGAATTGCTCTATTACTTGCTTCCTTGTATGTAGAAAGGAATACATTACCCAAAAGCGACAGTCAAATCCTTTGTAAGTTCTTCGCTATGTGAAACAATTGAGGTTTGATTCGCTTTGTAAGGTAACGTTTTAGAAAAGTATAAGCATTTTAAAGCTGAAGCCAATAGCAAGTAATAACTCATATATAAATTATTTTTTTTAATGAACTGTACTTCTTTTGGTGGGGGGGGGTGGTAAATTTTTGTCCGTCTCTTACGGTTTACTAATTAGGAAAAAATTTAGCAAAATTCAGCCAGAATAAAGAGGTCTTTATAGGCTGTATTCCCAGAAAATTGAAGAATTTATTTGATAGGTAAATATTTTTTATATCTTGTTAGGAGTCTCCAATCCTTGGATTGGTTTGCAGCGACTCTCCATTCAGATCTTCTCTCTACTTTCCGTATGAGTTCTTCATATTTACTGCATTTCATATCTTCCATAATTTGTTTTATATATTGTGATCTTGTTCTTCCTTTGCCACTTCTTCCTTCTATCATTATAATATTCAGTGTGGTCTGATGTCTTAATAAATGGCCTATTAATTTTGTTCTTCTTCTTTTAATTTGGTTCCAAATTAGTTTTTCCGCTTCTGCTCTTTTATATACTTCTTCATTTTTAATTTTGTCACTCCATTTAATTTTTAGCATTTTCCTATGATAATTTAATCAAAATAGTTTGTTATTTTTGAGATAAACAAAGCTTTCTAAAATGTTTCCATATAAAGTGTAGTTGGGGTGGGAAGTTTTTCTTGAAAATATTCGTGTCGTACACCTGGAAAATAGTATTCATATTCACAGAGATACACACATATGAACGTTTTTCCAAAAATGTGTTTTTGGATTCAGGGGACCCCAAATCGTGTATTTTTGGTGAAATCTCGGTACTGAATTTTTCGTTGCAGTGGAATACCTTCTCTACCTATGTACCTTGTGCTGTGAGGAGAAAGTAAAAATACGCGAAATCTACCACCCGAGAAAATCTGAAAAGTCTTCCACCAATTTTCCATTTAAATCGTGGATATGGAAGGGCTTATTGCAATTACTTTGGTGTTTAGTTATTCAGTGACGCGTTTAAAGATATTTTTTCGTCTGCTAAATTATTTTCTCGAACACTCGAAATTATCCTTCAATAGCTTTATTCGTTGTCAACCTTATATATAATGTCTAAGTTGAGTGAGACATTCCTTGTATCTATTTTCGTCTTGGCTTTTGTTCATTTAAAACTCAGACCAATGTCTTGTAAAAACACGAACGCAATGTTTTAAAAACAATAGGTTTTACGTTCGTATGACTTTAGCTATTTATTCTATAACAAAATACTCTTACAGACGCTCATTATGCTTTCAACTTCATGTCAATCAGGATATAAATTACAGAAAGTATTACTTTCTCTATACGTACTATGTACATAGTGTATATAGAAGGTATTGTAATGCACCCAAAAATTCGATACCAAGATTTCACCCGAAATATATATCTTGTGTCCCCCTGAGTCAAAAAAAAAACATTTTTAGAAGCATGTCTCTGTGTGTGTGTGTGTGTGTGTGTGTGTGTGTGTGTGAGTGTGTGTTTTTGGGCAGCAAAGCTCAAAAACAAAAAATACTTTAAGTTCCAAACTTGGTATTTAAGTTTGGTATCTTCCAAAGATGCGACACGAATATTTTCAAGAAAATCCACACACCCCAAACTAACCTTTACATGGAAATGTTTTCGAAAAATTTTATTTTCTAAAAAATGGTTAAAGATTTTCATTAAAATACCGTATATTAAGGATATTTACCTGGCAAATAAAATGTATATCTTAAATTTTCGGGTAATAGCTTCTGAAGACTATTTTACTCTGGATGAATTTTACGAAATTTTGCATAACTGGTAAACCGTAAGAGATGGACAAAAACTTAGCACTAAAAAAATGTAGAGCACATTAAAACACACAATTTATGTTATATTCAGTTTTTTTCGTGGAGTTGATAGATATTTAGGTTTTGTGTTTGGTTTCAGCTTTGAAAAACTTATATTTTTCTCATACAGGAATTGCTCAACTCCTGTCCACACAAACAAAGCAACTTCAGTCACATAGCAACCAACTTCTGACTATCACTTTAACCTATGCTACTCGCTTATTTAGCTGCTACTTACAAGGACGCAAGTAATAAGAAAATTTATGATAATTTTTTCTCGATTAGCATGAAGTAAATAGAAGCATAAGCTTTTTAACAACAATTTGTTGCAGGGAAGCAGAGAAATTCATGTGAATGGAACATATCAGATTTTGTTGTTACATATATTCGTATAGGTTGAAGGGGAATTAAGGAATACACTAGATTAAAGAAACACTCAAAAGATTGTTAGTAAATGATTGAAATTCCATTCTATTTGCAAGACCAATATGGAAAAACGAATAATGGTATCCATTTGAGAGAATTATTTAAACACACAAACCAATTACAAAGTAGTAATTTTATGGAAATTATTATCTCCGCAAATAAATAAAGTAAATAAACAAAATAAAACATGTACTTTACATAAATCACGTGTTTACAGGAGATCCATATTTTCGTTAGCACGCTTTGTCTATATGCTACATTCTACCAGCTACGTAAGAGTAAAGTTTAAGTATTTTAAAATTGAAATTAAAAATATGGAATAACTAGAAATAGTTTACTCCACAAAACATGTTACCACATAAAATGGATGTTTTAACGTGATCTACATTTTTGTATAGTAAGTTTTTATCTATCTCTTGTCCAGTTATGCTAAAGCCATTCAGAACAAAGAGATCTGTGGAAGATACTTCCTGGAAATTCAAAATATACATTTTACTTGTCATGTAAATATTTATAATATACGGTATTTTACTTAAAATGTACTTTTACAATCAAGTACTATTTACATAATATAGAGGAGATATTGTATTCTACCGTTAAATTCCATATCGATATTCGGAAATACATGTTTTGAGGACCCCTCAATTCAAAAAAGTGTTGTGTGGGTGTATGCAAGTTAACTTAAAAATGAAAAGTCCGTTAAATACCATACTTAGTATGTAACTTTTATTAACTTTCAAGAATGCGACACGAAAATTGTGAAAAATCTCCTAACGCTAGCTGTCATGGTAGATTTTTCGAATTTTTATTTTCTTAAAAATGGTTCTAACGATTTAAATTAAAAGTTCATATAATTATGGATATTTACATTAGAAGTAATATCTATACCTTGTGATTTGCAATAGCCTCTGAAGTTCTCTTCATTCTGAATGACTTCTACATAACTGGTTAATCGTAAGAGATGGACAAAAACTTAGTGCTTTGCATACTTTTTTGCAGCACTAATCATTTCCCATATATTCCTTGTTATTGGTTATTGGTTTTAGCATTTCCAATTCTTCAACGTTTCTAAAATTGGAAATCGTTATTCACTTTTTTCATCTTGGTCGTTCTAAACGACCAACTTTTAAAAGATTTGACTGTCCCTTTAGCCTTGTGTATTTCCTTGTTTCTCTTTTGCATACAGGAAACTATGTAATAAAACCGTTTCTGCTAGCGTTTATCTCAATTAACATGAAATAGAAAGAAGAATAGGTTTATTCATAATAAGTTATTACAAAGGATGTAGAGAAAGTCATGTGAATTTAACACAGAGTTTTAGAAAATGATCCATGTGTGTCCGCCTGTGCATCCTTGGAAAGCACGGCTCTAAAACCGAAAGTTCTTTAAATACCAAACTTGATATTTAAGTTTTCAGTATCTGCCTAGGATGTGACACGAAGATTTTCAAGAAAATCTGCGCACATTTCAAGTTTCTCAAAAATGGCTATAACGATTTTGATTAAAATATCCTATATTTAAATATTTTACATGACAAATAAAATGTATGTCTAGAATCTTCTGGAAATAACCTCTAAAGACTGTTTATTGTGGATAAATTCTTGAATTTTGCATTACTACTAAACCGTAAAAGATAGAAAAAAAAACTCACTACATAGAAAATGTAGAACATATTAAAACACACAATTTATGTAATGTACATTTTATTCGTGAATTAGATTGTTTTTAAAGCATTCCTTGTTTATAGTTTCAGTTTTGCTAAACTTATATTTTCTCATACAATTTGTCAACTACTGTCCATACAAACAAAGGAACTTCAGTCACATAGCAACTTTTCAACGCTTAGCCACGCAAAGAAGCGGATTTCAATTCCATAGCAACCATATTTTAAAACATTTGACTGTCGGTTTAGCCTTCTATTGGTAAGGAATTAAGTAATAAAACCGTTTCTGCTAATGTTTATCTTGATTAACATGAAGTAGATAAAAGAATAAGCTTATTAAGAATAATTTTTTTACAAAGGAGTAGAGAAAGTCAAGTGAGTGGAACACAGCAGATCTTTGTCCATCTATTTTTCTGTTTAGTCTGCATTTTGTAAGCAGTGAAATGGAAATAGTTTGAAATTCCTGCCTGCAATTTTCTGTTTATATAGCAGGTTCACAAAATTCGCCATAGCCTTTGTATTATCGTATCTTTGAACGACACCAGGGCTATTCGCAGGCTCTGCACGTCATTAATGGGAACTCGTTTCAGTTTGTGTACCAAATAATTTACAAAGCAAATAGAACAGGGAACGGAAAATTGTAAATACAACTGGAACAGAACTTCACTGAGCACAAATCCTATTACAATCCATTCAGTGAATAAACTGCCCATAATTTGCTTTAGTTTTCAGACGATGGATTTCGAACGCAGAGAGGTAATGCTGTTACACTTTTATGAAATAGGAACTCTTTCATACACTGATAATCGCTGCATTTTGTGCTGAATGGAGTGTTTCCGAAACCCTTTTAGGCTAAGTGCGTTAATTCATTTGATTGGCTGATGCATGAATGTTTGTTAGCTGATGCGCTTGTTGTATCTTGTGATACAAATAAACCGGTGCATTCGTTTTGATGGCTTCCTTTCATTTCGGGGAATTTGTGAACAAAAGCTGTTTATGTATGCGATGAATGGTAGATTTTTAATGGATTGTGTTGTTACATATAGTTGTGTTAGGAACTTAGGCATAAAGTTTCATTTCGTAGTCGGCGTACCCTCCCCTTATGTAGGACTGACGCCCCCTCTAGGATGTGCGCCTAGGGGGTCAGGAGGCTGTCGGGGCGCTAACGGCATGTAACCACAGGATAGAGAGATAGATGGATCAATAGATAGATAGACAGATATATATATACATAGATATATAGATACATAGATAAATAGATAGATATTGACTGATAGAGATTGATATAAATAGATGTAGGCAGGTGGATTGGTAGTTAGATAGACAGAAGGGGCATACTGAAAGTCATGAGCAACACTGTTTTACAATCTTAATATTTATTTTTAAGCCAAACCAAGTACATCATCATAATCTACAGACTTTCTTTCACTTTTCGACATAGTCTCCATTGTTTTGCACACATTTTTCCCATCGTTCTACAAGTTTGAAAATGCCCTTGTGATAGAACTCCGTTCCAGCTGCCCGCAGACCCTGATGCACTACTTCCCGAATATCCTCCAGCGTCTCGTAGCGTTGGCCACGCATCTGCTCCTTCACAGAACCGTAGGTAGGTAGATGGGTGGGTGGATAGTTAGGTAGGTGGGTGGGAGCGTGGGTTGGTAGTTAGTTAGGTGGGTGGGTGGGCGTGGGTAGTTAGGTAGGTGTGTGGGTGGGTAGTTAGGTAGGTAGGTGTGTGGGTAGGTAGGTAGGTGGGTGGGTAGGTAGTTAGGTGGGTGGGAGGGTAGTTAGAGAAGTGGGTGGGTGGGAGTGTGGGCAGGTAGTTAGGTAAGTAGATGTGTGAGTGAGTGGGTAGTTAGGTAGTTATGTAGGTGGATGAGTGAGTAGTTAGGTAGGTATATAGGTGGATGAGTGGGTAGTTAGGTAGGTAGATGGATGAGTGGGTAGTTAGGTAGGTATATAGGTGGATGACTGGGTAGTTAGGTAGGTATATAGGTGGATGAGTGGGTAGTTAGGTAGGTATATAGGTGGATGAGTGAGTAGTTAGGTAGGTATATAGGTGGATGAGTGAGTAGTTAGGTAGGTATATAGGTGGATGAGTGGGTAGTTAGGTAGGTATATAGGTGGATGGGTGGGTAGTTAGGTAGGTATATAGGTGGATGAGTGGGTAGTTAGGTAGGTATATAGGTGAATGGGTGGGTAGTTAGGTATATAGGTGGATGAGTGGGTAGGTAGGTAGATATATAGGTGGATGAGTGGGTAGTTAGGTAGGTATATAGGTGGATGAGTGGGTAGTTAGGTAGGTATATAGGTGGATGAGTGGGTAGGTAAGTAGGTAGGTAGGTGGGTGAGTAGGTAGGTGGGTAGATAGGTGGGTGGGTAGGTGGGTGAAGGGTGGGTGGGTAGTTAGGTAGGTATATAGGTGGATGAGTGGGTAGGTGAGTGAAGGGTGGGTGGGTAGCCGGATAGGTAAGTAGGTGGGTGGGTGAGTAGTTATGTAGTTAGATAGTTAGGTGGGTGGATAGGTAAGTGTGTAGGTAGGTGGGTGAGTAGGTAGGTAGGTAGATGGATTATTTCATTGCTTAGGGCTTAGCCCGGTGGCGCGCTGTCAGTGTAATAATACAATGTACAATATAATTAAACAAATAAACAATATGGGCAATATCATAGCCTGTCAGAATGACAATACATCATAGTACACTACAAAAAAATCTAATGTGACCCATTCAATGACTTACTCTACATCTTTGCAATAAATTGGTAAAAAACTTATTTTTCTGTTTACTCCGTGCTAATCGAGATAAAATTAGCAAAGGTGGTCTAATACTTGCTTCCTTGTAAGTAGACGGGAAATAATGGAGTACCATAGGCTAAAGAGATAGCAAAATATTTTAAAATCTGGTGATTTAAAAGTTCCTTTGTTTGTATAGCCAAGAATTGACAAATTCCCGTATGAGAAAAGCATACCTGGGGGTAAGGAATATCTCAAAAAAGGTCAACTACACGAAATGAAATGTATATAACATAAATTATGTGTTTAAAAGAGCGCTACATTTTTTTGAGAAGTACGCTTTTGTCTCTCTCTTACGATTTACCAGTTATGCAAAATTCATACAGAATAAAGATGTCTTCAGAAGCCAATTGAAGATATACACTTTGTCATGTAAACATCTTTAATATGCGATATTTTAATCAAAATCGTTAGAGCTGTTTTTGAGAAAATAAACATTTTGGAAAATTTTTACATGTAAGAGTTACTTGGAGTTGGGAGGATTTTCTTGAAAATCTTCATGTCGCATGATTGGGAATTACTGAACTTAAATACCAAGTTTGGTACTCAACTAACTTTTCATTTTTGAGCTCTGCTGCCCAGACACACGCACATTTTTCTAAAAACGTTTTTTGGATCGTAGGGTTTCAAAACATGTATTTCCGGTGAAATCTCTGCCTAGAATTTTAACTGCTTTGCAATACCTTCTCTATATGTTATGTACATAGTATGCGTAGATATTATACTAGTTATAACGCAATATTTATATTTACTATCCCGACTATAAAGCAATCTTCCTCTTAAAACGTTTTGCACTTTGGGACAATGTCTCCAGCAACTCTGTTTGCGAAGAAAAATTTACCTTGAACGAGAGGTCGGCGTGCAGCCATGTATGAGCGCGAGGAAGTGGATGATATGAAATGCAAGCGAAATGGATGATAGGAAAGGTGATGATGGAGCAGTTGGTGGAGTGACTGGCGGGGGAAACCGGAGTACTCGGAATGCCGCTTACTCCACAACAAATCCTACATACGAGCGCTTGGGATCAAACCCGGGCTGCCTAGATAGGTGAGCAGTCTAACCACTCGGCCACGGCTTCGCTCTGTGTTGTCGCGATTATAATTCTACGACGTGGGGTATAGCTATTAGAGGGCTGTAAAAGGAAGACAGATGGTAGAGCAATGATAATAACGGGATTTAAATTAAGCTAATATATTAAGAAAGATTAAATAATCTATTGGTTACGCATGTTTGGTTTACAAAGGTGGGGATGGCAAACTATTCTATTAATGCTGCCCAATATAATTCTGATTATGGGGTTACTAACATAAATCCTTACCTTAAGAAATATGTCATGCTGTGTCTACGTGAGGTGAGAAATGAAGTGGTCAAACTGTTGCGCGGTTGAGCCCGACGGCTCAAGACGCACACAAGCAAATTAGAGGTTCCCCGACGGTCAAAGACAACAGCCCCGGAGGACGGGTCTGCCGTCCCTGAAATAAATTTAGTGGCGTCCCCGGAAGGGCATTCCAATATGGTGGCCGTTCTCCTAATATTGGGTAGACTTAGCCAATCAGCACCGAATACTTAAATGTTCTAGAATATCCTGTGTGACGTCAAAGTGCAAATGTGCACGAAAACCGACGGAAGTTGGTGGCATCAAAAGTCCACTGGGGGTGCCATCGGAAGAGGCTAATCGCTTCCATCCTATTACTTCATCAGCGTATAACAAAGCTTGTATTTTCCAAGAGTATGTAAGCTCATCCCAATTAATTCAGATTAATTAATTCGTAATTACTAAAACAATATAAATTAAACTCTCACATGCGACAGTATAAGGTTAGAATTGAAATTAGCACATATATAATAATCCCAGGAGGGTAAGCGCCTGTTAAAGGTGGCTGTTCTGGCGATTCCATGAAAGATCATCAGTTTTCCACTGTTGCTTTTGAGGATGGAGCTACAGGATCCGGCGGACGTAGAAGTTGATGTGATTTTGAATATTTTTATTTTCTCTGTCACGTATGTACATAGTAGATTACAGAAGTTATTTCCACTCCGAAATTCCATACCAAAACTTCACCGGAAATATATGTTTTTGAGATTTACTGAATCCAAAAAAAACATATTAGAAATAGGTTAGTGTGTGTGTGTGTGTGTGTGTGTGTGTGTGTGTGTGTTTATTTCTGTGGACAATGAGACAATAACTCTCTTATATCCGCCTAATTATGTAACTAAGAATAACATGTAGAAATAATCTATTGCGCAACGATCTGTATTACCGATATTGATATTGATCATTATACTCAGTTAAATAGATAACCTTTGTACATAGAAATGTATTATTAATCGTGGTAAGGGGTTATAAGCTTTGCTTTAACCATTATTTTACTTGTGAATATTTGTATTTTGTTAATATTTTACACGCTAAGGCGACAAGATTTGAAACGTGGTTTTAACTGTAAATGTTCAGTTTTCCGTTAGCAAGAGACCTTGATGTATTGTGAGTTGAGCTTTCAAAAGGAAACATTCTAAAATGTTACTGCCCTGTCTTTTGTATAACGTTGAGTGACTTTAGGGAATAGAGGCATAAGTACATGCAGCCAATAGCAAGAAGGGCCGCTATACATACAGAAGGATGTTTAAGTTTAAAATTCACGACCGTTTTTTTTTTCTTTTTTTTAAATTTATTTATTCATTTTGTTAATTACAAAAGGTATAAGTTATATTATAAATACAGTATATCAGTTCACCATTTTATATATATATATATATATATATAGTTATGAACAATGTTGTCTGTGCGTTTAAATTAAACATGTGCAGGAAGATGGTAACAAAATAAGAAGGTGTTGTAAGTGCTATAGAATGAGCAGGGCAAAGGCTGTTGCCGACTGCCGTGAAAGACGCTTATGTTTTTGCAGATCTTCTCTTGCTGCTCTAAGATGACAACGTAAACCGTCGACGCTGGGATGCGTTTCAGACAGCATATAATGCTGAAAGCCAAGTGCGAGCCACACCTGTGCGAAGCGGTCGGTAGTACTTCGAGTCTCTAGTTGCAGTAATGTGCGAGCATAATCGTTGGGATTTTGCGAAGGAGCAAGACGGTGCAATTGGGAAACAACCCAGTGCCAGATCTGCCGTGCTGTTGTGCAGGTAACAAAACGATGGCGTAGAGTATCCCGCACACCGCAAATGTTGCATGTGGGGGTCCTCACCATGTTGTATCGGAATTTCTTATCCTCCGTAGCCACAACATCATTGAGGACCAAATATGCGCATGTAGTCCACTCCATAGATATGTTGCGCAAATGGATGTTCCGCCATACTTGACACCAGGGTCTGTTGGGCAATCTATCCTCCACATGAATTGGTGCAAGCAGCCGCTGTAGGAAAAGTTTGTATAGCTCAGTTGATAGTCCTCTAGGTTGCTGAGGTAGGACATCGACATCAATGCCATCCAAAACATGGAGTGCACTCTTAAAACCCGCAGGAGCAGCCCGAACTGGAGTTCCAAGAGAATTCTTGAAGGGTTCCCAAAATGCTATTTCTTGTTCCTCTCCATATCCCCTAGTGGCAAGTATAATAGATTTAACAAGAAGCGCTTTACTCTTAGGTCCCACTGCAATTAAACCTAAGCCGCCTTCGTTACGTTTTCGCCACAATTGGGTTTTAGCTATACGAAAGGGATGTGCTCTCCATAAATAGTATCCAATAAGTCGCTCAATTCGGGAGACGTGTTTTTCAGCCATTGGTAGTATCTGCGCCATATACCATAATTTTGCCAAAACAAACTGATTGATGTGCCACACTTTCTGTAGAAGATTCAAGTTCCGGCCAAGATGTGCAGTGGTATTCAGCCTAATCAAATTTATTTTTTGATCCCAGTTGCGAGCAATCATCGATGTAAACGGCTTGGAGAGGAAGATGCCGAGAATCTTGACACTATATTGTATCGGGATATCGAGCAATGTGTGATCAGTCGGCCACGATCCAAGAGGGAGCAGTTGCGACTTCGCGGTGTTCATTTTGGCATTAGAAGCTTCCTCATAAAGTGTGATGGCGGTATGTACCAAGGGTAAGGCCTCGCGCCTACGGATGAGCAGCGTGACGTCATCAGCATAAGTTCTGGCACAAAATAATCGAGCTGGAGTGACAGTCCCAGTCAACTTAGCTTGAAGATAGCAAAGAAAGGGTTCTAAAGAAAGAGAGAAGAGAATCATTGATAGTGGACAACCCTGGCGTACAGAGTTAGTAATCTTTATAGGCTTACTGAAGTACCCATTGACTTGCACCTTCGAAGACATCCCACTGTAGACGGTTCTGATTGCAGATATTAGCAACGGTGGAAGTTTGAATTTCTGAAGTACTTTAAACATATAAGCATGGCCAACTCTATCAAAGGCTTTATCAAAATCCAGACTGACCAACGCAGCAGCCTCCAACGGATTCCGTTCATAATGGAGAATTGTATCTCGGAGGACCACAAGGTTGTCAATTATGGTCCTGCCCGGGATGCCACATGTTTGTCCGGAGGTTATAATTTTAGGTAGAATAACCCTTAATCTGGATGCAAGTACTTTCATCACAATTTTGTAGTCGCTGTTTAAAAGTGTTATGGGTATATAGTCCCAGACACTCATTGGAGACCTTTTCTTTGGGATTAAGATGACGATGCCATCTGCGAATCCAGGACAACAGTTCGATCCAATAAGGATCGCATTTACAAACTCTACAACTTCTGCTTTGATTATACTCCAAAAGGTCTTGTAGAAGGAATATGTCAGGCCATCTTCTCCTGGGCAGGAATGGAGGCTAGCGGCATTAATGGTTTGCAGAATCTCGGTGGCAGAATATCGCTGCTCCAAGGAACGCTGTTCCTCGACAGTTATACCGGTGTCAACATATTGGAAGAGCTCCTCCATGGCGTCATTGCGTAGGTCAGTGGTGTCAAACATGGTGCTATAAGATGTATGGATAGTCTGTAGGATTTGAGGCACAGAGGTGACCTTGGCGCCTACCGGTGTCAGAAGAGCATGGATGTAACGACCACTACCAGCACACTTCTCCTTAATGGTATGAAACAATGAAGATTTCTCCTGAGCCACGACGGAGTCATGAGTTCGCGAACGGGTCATAGTTCCCGCCATAACATGTTGCTGTATGTCCACGAGCTTCCGCTTCACAGCTCGAAGGCGATGGGTTACGTCTTGACCACTCTGTTGTCTAGAGAGAAGACCCATTAATGTTTCTTGGTAAAAGTCGTAGGTGTGCCGTCGTTCAATTGTCCTCTCACGACCTTTTGATCTTGAAGAAGGTCGTAATATCAGGCTTAAATATACGTCGCCATTTCTCCACCACTGACAGCGGGGAGCGTCGAGCTTTACCCTGAAGACTTTGCCACAACTTGGCAAAATCAGCAGCAATAATGTTGTCATGTAATAAAGCTTCGTTTAATTTCCAATAACCTCTGCCATATAGCGGAATGCGACTCTCAGCGATTAATTGCAGTTTGACAGCATGGTGGTCAGTAAAGGCAACAGGTAAAACTCGCACTGTGTGAATCAGAGAGTTGAACTGAGCGCTTAAATAGAAACGATCTATCCTTGAGGCACAGTTCGCTCGACAGTAAGTAAATTCTACAGATGTATCGTTCATATGTTCCCAAACATCACAAAAACGTAGCCCGGTTACCAGCTGATCCAATGCCAAAGACTTGTTATAACCAGGACGCTGATCCTTAGCATGTAGCACGCAATTGAAGTCGCCACCTACTAAAAGCAGGGCATAATTCCATCTCAAATAATAGGGTAGAATGTTTGTTATAAATTCTTCTCGCTCATGGCGCCTATCACTCTCTGAAGGCAGGTATAGGTTAAGCAGCAGCATGTTGTCCATTCTAGCACTTATAACACGACCACTAGGATGCATCTCTATCTCGGCAAACGTCAAACCTGCTCTGTACAAAATAGCAGTACCACGAATATTTTCTCCAACATTCACCACACAACTGTACTGTGGACCCATAAAGCCAAAGTCGGTTATGTTAACTTCTTGGAGGAAAACTATATCTAAATCATGAGTCCACACAAAATCACGTAAAAGAGCCTGTTTGGCAGTGCAGCGTAGGGAGTTGATGTTAACAGTGGCAAAGGTACGTAAGACAACCATTAAGACAAGGCCAGAAGTAAACCAGAGCAGGTCACCGTCCAAGATGTATCTAGTCATTTTCAACGGCATGAATATGTGTTCGTGATACCCGTGGAAACTTTTTCGGTAGGCTTCCAGACCGAGAAGGCAAGTGTTTCCTGAGTCGAGGGTCTCTCACCGTCTCCCACGCGATGTTAGACTCCGTTTCTTCGGTGCCCTCCTCCTCACTGACAGACAGAGGGCGTTCTCTCCTAACCGGCACAGGTTCGTCGGAATCCATCTCACTCCATTTTTGGTGTTCAATTATTACAGTGTCTGGTGTATCGCAGGGGCCAACCATGTTCTGGTCACCACTATTAGGCACCACAACAACAGAAGATCGTGTAGGGGATGAGACACCCATTTCTGCTACTTCTGAGGGAGTATTGACAGCTACCGGTGCGGACACAGAAGCCTCCTGCACCGCCACATCGTCACGCAAACAGCTGGTATTCGGGTAGACTTCCCCTGTAGGTTTGACGTTACAAAAAGGCTCTATTTCACTATCTTCAGTAGCGGGCCCATTTGACGCACCTACTGTTTGTTTACATTCCTCTTCGGCTGGAGCGCTAACTTGACCTCTCACTACATCGCTGAGTAACACAGCCCTGCGCGAGACAGAGACAGGCAGTACAGACTTTTTGTATGGGCAGTGTGAGCGAAAATGAGAAGCTTCCCCACACACATAGCAAGTTTGTGGTTGTCCTAGATAGGTCACACCAACAGGAAACCCTCGCACTACAACTGTAGATGGAATTTCCTTTTTTAATTCCATTCGTACAGAACGAACACCAGACTTGACGGGGTACTTATAGCCTGCGTGCCATTGTTCTTCTTGAACCTCTAGTAATTTCCCATATTGTGAAAATTTCTGTTCCAGAAACGTGTGAGTGATCTCAGGCACTAAATTGAAAATCCGGACATTTACAATGCGGCAGTCAGCGGGCCCAATATTTACCGTTAGTATTTCACCATTTTCATAACTAAACTTTGCCGCCCCTTGAAATTGTAGTAAATATCTTTCATAGTGTGTTACAGATATAAATTTTATAAAAACTGATTTTTCTCTAGAATGAAACTGTAGTGTATCTACCTGATCAGGTGGTATTTTCATGTAGTCGTGAATCCAGTCATGCACTTCCATCACGCTGGGTCGACGTTCAGCTCCTCAAAATGAGATTTGCAACGTATTTTGCCGGCGTATTCCCTCCATCAGTAGAAATTCTTTCCTTGTAGACTCACACAGAACAATCTATTTGACGCTCCTTAACGCCGTTCGATTACGGGCAACACAGCGGACAAACAACCTCTCGGTCCGCTAGCTGCAGCCAGACTGTTTTGGGCAGTTCTACGCCAGATTCCATGGGCGACACTATGTCGGTCGCTGAAGCAAAATCGCGCCACATTGCTCACCGCGGTTGAAACAAAGAATTCATGGTTTTGCTTTCCCCAGATTTATAATCATCCCCCACATGTTTGCAAGTGTCACTTGGTTGCCAACGGTTGGGGTTTATACCGTGTAATATTATACTATGCATAATTTGATTCAATAATATTTACGAACCAGTGATGTGTTATTTTTCTTCACTCTCTTTTTGTATTTCCTTCTGTACCGAGTAATTCATGTTCGCCGATGAAGAGGAACAACTTGAGCTAAAACCGGAGCAGCTAAGACATCAAAAGGTAGGGAAATGTCACTAGGTTCCACCCTAACCGGACCAACTGACCCACACAATAACGCCGACGCTACTTTGTCATTTACTATTTAAGATAATATTCAGGACAAAGTCACCAATGGCAGTTGCAACAACATAGCTCAAAATTTATATTTACGTTATGTATTCCCCAGGGATTCGACATTAAAATTTTCAAGAAAATTCCCCTACTACCCTTTAGATAAAAACATTTTCAAAAATGTTTATTCTCCCATAAATGCCTGTAATTATTTTGATTAATATGTCTTATATTAAATATCTTTACATGACAAATAAAGCGTATATCTTCAATTTTTCTAAGTATAGCTTCTGAAGACCTCTTATGGATGAATTTTTGAGAGTTTTGCATAACTGTTAAACCGAAAGACTGCACACTTACTGCACAAAGAAATGTAAATATGGTAAATCACACAATTTATATCATATACGCTTTTGAAAAGCTTTCCATTTCTGAGATATTCCTTGTTATTAGTTTCAGCTTTAAGATATCTATACTATTCCCATACGGAAATTTGACAACTCCTGGCCATAGAAACATAAATTTCAGTCATATTGCAGCCACGTTTTAAAGGGTTTCACAATCGCTTTAGCCTTCTACTTATAAAGAAGCAAATAATAATAAAAATATATCTGCTAATTTTATTTGGATCGGCATAAAGTAGAAGAATAACCCTTTTAACAATAGTTTATTACTGAGGGGTAAAGAAAGTCCTGTGGATGAAGTACGTCAGATTTTTACTTTCTCTATATGTACTATGTACATAGTGTATAGAGAAGGTACCCAAAATTGGATACCGAGATTTCACCGGAAATACATGTTTTGAGACCATCTGAATCCAAAAAAAAGCCTTTTTATAAAAATATCCGTGTGGGTGTCTGTGTGTGTATGTATGTGTGTGTGTGTGTGTCTGTGGGCAGCATATCTCAAAATCGTAAAGACCGTTAAATACCAAACTTGGTATCTAAGTTCAGTATCTTCCAAGAATGCGACACGAATATTTTCAAGAAGATCCCTCCACCCCCCAACTACTCTTCACATGGAAAAATTTTCGAAAATGTTTATCATTTAAAAATGGCTCTTAACGATTTTGATTAAAATATCGTATATTAAAGATATTTACCTGACATATAATATGTATATCTTGAATTTTCTGGGAATAACCTCTGAAGAGTAATTTATTCTGGATGAATTTTACGGAATTTTGTGTAACTGGTAAACTGTAAGAGATAGACAAAAATTTAGCAAACCAAAAATTTAGAGCACATTAAAACACAAAATTTAGGTTATATTACTTTTTTGTGAGTTATCGTTTTTTTTTTTTTTAGATATTTCTCGTTTTTGGTTTCAGCCTTGAAAAGCTTTCCTCTCCATACAAACAAAAGAACTTCAGACATATAGCAACCAGCTTTTGACTTCACTTTAACCTATGGTACTTCCTTATTTCCCTTCTACTTAAAAGGAGGCAAGTAATAAGTCTATTTTTGCTAATTTTTTCTCGCTTAGCATGAATTAAATAGAAGCATAAGCTTTTTAACAATAATTTGTTGCAGAGATATAGAGAAAGTCATGTGAATGGAACACATCAGATTTGTTTTCTGATAGCTGCGTATTTTAGCTTCTAGTGTGCCCCAAATGCTATGAGGCATTTCCTGCACCGATTTGATCTGACAGTCCGTGAAATACGTTTCATATCTGCTCATATAAATAACATTCTTGAATGCCTTGTTTCACGGATGGAAATTTTCTGGACATCAGTTATACTGCGGAAAAGAATATCTCTACCTCCCAACAGATCTTGATGATAGAAGACGAAACAAATCTGGCAAGAAAAGAAATAATCGCTCAGCGGTTGAAAATGCAGCTAAATCTAAGCTAAGGTAACATGTTTTAGTTAGGACAATATTACCTGAGTAACTCAAAGTTTACATTTTGTTCGTAGTACATAGTACATTGTACTTAGATAGAGAAGGTATTTCACTCCACCCAAAAATTTGATTCAAGTTATCACTGATAATACACATTTTAGGATCCCCTGTATCCAAATAAAATTAGAAAAGTGTGTGTGTGTGTGTGTGTGTGTGTGTGTGTAAAATATGAGTGCTCCATTCACATGACTTTCTCTATCTCTGTAACAAATTAATGTTAATAAGCTTATTCTTCTATCTATTTAGTGGTAAACATAAACAGAAATGGTCCACTACTTAGTTCCGTTATACCAAGAAGGGAAATAAGGGAATACACTAGGCTAAACCGACAGTCAAATGTTTTAAAATGTGGTTGCTATGGGATTGAAATAGGTTTCTTTGTGTGGCCAAGCATTGCCAAGTTCCCATATTAGAAAAGACAACTCTGCGAAAAAAGTTATGACATAAATTGTGTATTTTATCGTGATCTACGTTTGTTATGTAGTAAGTTTTTGTCTATCTTTTACGGTTTACCAGTTGCGCAAAATTCAGTAAAATTCATCCAGAATAAAGGGGTCTTCAGAGACTATCCCCAGAAAAGTCAAGATATATATTTTATTTGGCATATAATTATCTTCAATTCACGATATTTTAATCAAAATCGTTGGCTCCATTTTTGAGAAATTCGAAATTTCCGAAAAAAGTTCTATATAAAAGCTGGTTGGGGGTGGGGAGATTTTCTTGAAAATCTTCGTGTCCCATCCTTGCAAACTTATTTACCAACTTTGATATTTAACGGTATTTTCTATTTTGAGCTATGTTGTACACACACACACACACATGTATTTTCTCTGAAATATCGGTATCGAATTTTTGGGTGCATTACAATACCTTCTTTGTACACTATGTATAGGTACATAGTACGTGTAGAGAAAGTAAAATGCCCATATGTCTGTTTCTATGTGTATGTGTGTGCGTACGTGTGTAGACAGCATAGCTCAAAAACGAAAATTCCAAAAAATATCAAACTTGGTATTTAAGTTCAACATTTTTCAAGCATGGGACACAGAGAGGTCCAAGAAAATTGCAGCACCACAAACTACTACTTACAGAAAAGAGTTTTTTTGAAAATTGCGTTTTTCCCAAAAACGGCAGTAACGATTTTTATTGAAATGTCCTATATTAAAGGTATTTAAGTCTCAAATATAATATGTTTTATGGGAACATGCCTCTTAAGATCTCTTAATTCTCGATGAATTTTGCATAGCTCATAAACCTAAGAGAGAGACAAAAACGTATTACAAAAACAGGTAGATCATGTTATTACACACAATTTATGTCATAAACGTTTTCCTTGTAGAGGGCACCGTTTTCGATATACTCATTTTTATTGGTTTCAATTTTAAACTATAAATTTTCTCAATCGGGAGCTATCTTCTGTTACTGGTGGCCATGCCAAACGAACTAACCCTCATTTGTTTCACATAGAGAACAACTTTCAAATTATCACTTTAGCCTACTGTACTCTCCTAGTTCCCTTCTACTTGCAAAGAAACAACTAATAATACAAATTATGCTCGTTTATGTCGATTAGCATGATGTAAATAAAATATGTTTTTTAGGAATAGTTTCTACTTGGAGCAGCCAGAGAAAGTTATGTGAATGGAACACGTCATATTTTTAAACCAAAATCGCTAAAAAGAAGTACTTCTGTTTCCCCCTAAATATGGCTATGGCCCAGTCTCTGTTTTCCCGCCCATTGCATTGCATTCGTGTGGTAAACTATTAGTACATAGCGAGTGCAGAGTTTTAGAAAATATATACGTTTGGGGGGTTAAAAGGATTTAAATCGACTTAAATATAACTTAAAAGTTAGAGTGCATTTTTCTAAAGCTATTATACAATGCGCCTTTTTTAGAACATTGTATCTTTAAATTCAGTTTTCTCAAAACAGCGGTTTTGAACACTTATGTACTTTTTTTCTCAGAAAGTATGGGAGCTGGAAAGCTGAAATTTTCAGCACATATATACAACACATAGTTGAGCTTTCTGTACCATAATCGTAATGTTATAGTATATATTGATCATATTAAGAAAGAAAAAACATTGCAAATTTTCCACATTTTTATTTTTTTAAATAACAAATAAATTTCTTTTTTAATTTCTACTGAAATTGTATTATAGCTAAATAATTGAGGTTCAGAAGATAGCTGATTATACTAAGAACAAGCGAGCAAAAGTGTGATTATATATTGCAAGTAGTATCAGAGAAAAAGTTACATGAATTCACATGTTTTATTACTTTTCTGCTGAATGAAATAATTTTTATAGACTCAACAACATAAGCTATTAATGCAAACCACCACTTGAAATAATTGTCATGGTTTATAGAATAATTCATACACATTTCTGGAAAAACAATTGAATGGTTTAAGAGCAGTGGCAATTCAACTCACTTAAGGTGTGTTTTTTGTATGTTCAGACTACCTAGTCCCCTTAAGGATATCCATCTGTGAAAATTCATCAAAAAGTGCAAAAAATATTTTTATTTATATTATATATATATATAATGTTTGGACTAATTGAATAATATAATGCTTTGCTTCAATTTCCTATTGTTTTTATTACCATGTTTTTATTACAGTTCGTGCAAGTTAACAGATGTTATTGGTTTCTGCAGGAGATTATGAAATTCCAAGACTTACAAAGAAACAGTGTTAAATTTTATGTTAAACCTTAAAACCTATTTTCTCGTGTTTTTATTTATCAGAGTTTTCAAAACTTTAAATTGTTCCACACGATGCAGTTTTCAAAACAGAAGCTTGCAAATAGAAACAGAAGCTTGGATAAAATAGTACAAAAAATTGATGAAATAATTTTTAATATCACCAATGATTGTGTAATTAAATAATAAACGTCATATTGGAATAGCAAAAATAAAATAATAATAATAAACTTATAATTAAATAATGTTCTTCATTTAAACCGAAAACAGATAAAAAAACTTCATCTAATTAATTTACTAATAGTGTATTTATCAGTATAACTGCAAAGTTTTATATTTCTCTAACTGAAATTACATCGTGTGGAATGATTTAATTAAATGACAATAAAATAATATAAATATGTTAATATCACAGGAAGAATTTTGAACAACCATCTGAAAATTAGCACGTAAGCTATTCTTAATATGGGAAGACCATGTAATTTGGACCAGCGTGTACTTTGAACCGATATCAGTTTAAGAAAATGGGTACTGTTGGGAGAACCAACAATATGGCTATCTTGAGCAGCATTTGTTGTAAGCGTTCCCTCCAATTTTTCGCATTCTATTGTCAATAGCCTTGGAGGGAAGTTGTGATCTTTGTTGATCTGCGTTTTCATTATAATTTTGTCCAACTTTTGGTACCGTATTTTCCTCCACCTAAGATATTTTTTTGGAAACCAAACTAAAACGACGAAACATTTAATACATTAAGGTAAGTGTGATGTATGTTTATTTCATTAATTCAGTTTAGGGTTATAAGTGTGTTTTTTCGTGTAATTTGGATCGAAGGTGAAGTGTAATTTGGTCCATACCAAATTACATGGAATATTCGTGCTTTTAATTTACTTTGGTAATTTTTTTTAATTGTTTCATTTGTATAGCCCCCTTTAACTTCAATGGTCATATCGGGGGCTTTGACTTGTGAAACAACTCGTACTACTGTAGAACTACTCGTATTAGAGCATTAGGTTAATCATTATTATATTACTAATACACACGCACATTCACTCTCACATTCATACTTCCAGATTCTGTGGGGGATAGGGAATAAATCTGGTTAAAGAAAAATTCCCCGCCCCAGCCGGGAATCGAACCCGGGACTTCCGGGTGAGAAGTCGGCTCGCTGACTACTCGACCACGGAGGCTGTCTTTGGTAATTTATTTAGATATGTACATATTATATTACATATTATACAAGTAAATTCCAGATGACAACAAGAGAAGCTAGCAAATCTAAGGGCCTGTACTGTAAATGGAAAAAGAAAGATCTGAGAAAGATGAAAATAGAAACTCAGAGGAGACTTTTTGTGTTGTATGTGGGTAATCCCACAAGCAAGACTGGATACAGTGCAAAGGATGGGCTCATGAAGACTGTGCTGGTATAAATGCTTCGTTGTATTACTTTTGTGATAGGTGCATTGTGGAGTGAACAGTGAAACTATTAAGTGTTGAACCCGTTTTTATCAACCATAAAATTAAGACAATAAGTATAATTAATATTCGAAGATTATTCGAAGATAATAATTAATATAATTAAATTAATGATATTAAATACCATTATTTAAATGAAACACATGATTATAGGGTTAGAGGGGAAAACTAAAAGTTTATATTTCGGCAAGTGTGCTGTGGAACAAAAAGATGGAAATGCAGTAAATAAGGAGTTCTGCAAAGGACAGGAAATGGTCAGACCAACAATTTTCACGCCTCGTCAGGTGCAAGTGTGATCGACTGTTAATGTGCATACCGGCCATACCGGGCTGTCCCGAGCACTCGGCAGAACAGTGCAGTTGTCGCTTACAAAAGTTATTGCAGTTTTAAAACACATTCATCACGCTACGGAAACCACATTTCTAAATGGAAACTAGTATTTTTATATTCGCGAAGTTTCGCACTGGCAACGGACTGCCGGTCTCAATAAGGATCAAAATAAACAGCGACTACTGAAAATTGTAAATGTTCACAGTGTTGTAAGTGGAAAACCCAAATCCCAAAAATAAACGTACAGCTTACGTGAACGGGATGTGCACCACGCCCTGAGAAGTACAACGCTCAGGATCTCATGCTCCAAAGACCAGCAGAAGCATGAAAGTGGAGTGAAGGTACGTGAAGGTGGACATCATTTATTCCCCAGATTCACCATCCCAACTCCGACCAGGCGGGCTCAGTGTTCACAAAACTTCGGATGAAATTGATGTAAGGTGATATTAATTTTGTTAAACATAATCTGCTTCCCTGGGACATTTTGAATACTAATAATGATATACATAATGATTATTCCAGGTCTAAATTAATTGCTCTTGTGAATTTCAATCTTTAAAAGAGAACATAAAGTTATACGAATCGATTATAAATGTATTATATAGTGGTCCAATTTACACACCCTCTCAGACCAAATTACACGCCTCTGGTCCAAAATACACGTCTTAAAGATGCTATAATTACAATTTACAAATTATGTAGCTGGAACTAAACTTTGAAAACTCTCATAATGATATAAGTTCATCTCGTTAACAAATTAAAGAAAGTTTTAGACTTTGACGAAGGCTTTCTGTCCAGATATTAGCACTTAAAGGACTTCCCCAACTACAATTGTGTGTTAAAGTTTCAAATCAATCCAAGTTATAGATTTTAGGTTTTTTACAAATGGGCATCCTTAAACATCACTGGGGTGTGTTTTATTGTTGCAGTTTATTTGCTGGTGATCCACAAACGTTCCAGCTGTAGGCTCTCGTTGCTAATGTCCCATGAATCCTTCTTTTGTTATTATTGTTGTCGGGGATATAGGTGTGACAATATAATCCTCCCTTGCATTCGATTAGGACATGATGTTTTTTGTTTCTTTTTGTCTCGCAAAGCCGGTTTTTGGACGCAGATGTAATACCAACCATTAATTTTTAATCGAGATTATTTTTGATTATAGTATTACCCACCAGTGACACGCACGTTAACGGGGATTCCCACAGAATCGAGTTTTAATATTAAACCGTGTTATCATTTATTTAACAGGGGCGAACGTGCAGCAGTACCTAAAAAACATTCATTCCAGTTGTTGAGTTTTGTCCTCCATTCTAACTTGCACAGGGATTCGGAGACAATAATTTTAATTGTTATACGATAGGATTTTTACTTCCTCTACACGTACCATGTACATAGTATATAGAAAATATTTTTTTTTTCTTAACGTCCTTTAATCTGGTTGGTCATATCCGACTGAAATTGGTGAAATGATGATCTCAGAGACTTTGGAGCTTAAAGTTACTCGACATTCGTTTTCTCAAAATAAGGGAAAACCCCGAAAATAACTTTATCTGGGTAACTCACCCTAAGTGAGATTCGAACTCACGACCTGTTGAATGTGAAGCAGACACGCAACCACCACACTACGCAGGCGGGCAGAGAAAGTATCGTATTGCAACCAAAAATTCGATACCGACATTTCACCGGAAATATATGTTTTGGATCCCCCTGTTGCTAAAAAAAGCTTTTTTGAAAAAATTCCGTATCTGTGAATAGCATAGCTCAAAAACGAAAAGACCGTAAAATACCTACAAAGCTTGGTATTTAAGTTTGATATCTTCCAAGGATGCGACACGAAAATTTTCAAGAAAATCCCCAGCTACACTTCACATGGACATATTCGAAAATTTTGATTTTATTTAAAATGCCTCTAACGATTTTGAATAAAATATCGTATAATAAAGATATTTATCTCACAAATAAAATGTATATCTTAAATTTTCTGGGAACAGCCTCTGAATACTACTTGATTCTCGACGAATTTTACAGAATTTTACATAACTGCTAAACCGTAAGAGATGGACAAAAACTTACCACAAAAAATGTAGATCACGTTAAAACACAGAATTTATGTTATATGTATTTTTTTTCGTGGAGTTCGTCGTTTTTGAGATATTCCTTGTTTTTAGTTTAAGCTCCGAAAGACTTGTACCTTTCTCACACAGGAATTTGTCAAGTCCTGTCCATACAAACAAAGGAACTTGAGTCTTATAACTATCACTTTAACCTATGGTATTCCCTTATTTCGCTCCTACTTACAAGGAAGCAAGAAATAAGACTATTTCTGCTAATTTTTTCTCGATTAGCATAAAGGAAAAGCTTTTTAACGACAATTTGTTAATAAGATGTAGAGAAGGTCATGTTAATAGAACACATCAGATTTTTTAAACCCGGTAATATACTGGTTTTTGGTCTCTAAGTAATAGATTTAGCAGAGTTACATTTTCACCTTCTCTACTTCGTGAAGTAAGTTGGGGAAATTGTGTATCTATTTTACCTAAAAAGTTAAGTAAGTTAAGACTGAAAATGCGCTTATGGGACACGGAGTGAATTTTCAGTCTCTATATAGATTGTTCTGAATATTTTACTCTTGTTTTCATTGATGTTATGCTAACAAACATATCAAGATCCATCAAATTGGATAAATGCTTTGTAAGATATAATCCATTTACACTGAAATTATTTATCGCGCGATTTGATGTAATCTGTAATTGATTAAATTGTTTAATCGTATAATTTTTATGGATATTATAAATTAAATTATGGATATTATAAATTGTAGAAAAATTAAGAATGTTTTTACTATAGTATAGCGCCATGGCCATCTAGGCGGCCCGAGTTCGATCCCAAGTGCCTACATATGGGATTTGTGGTGGACGAAATGGCGCCTGGGCGGTTTTGCCCCACCACTCATTCTAGCAATTGATCCACCTTTTCTATCATCCATTTCGCTTGCATTTCATATCATCCACTTCCTCACGCTCATGCAAGGCTACGTGCCAACCACTTTTTCCAGGTTCTCCATTCTGTGGTTTCGTGCCGTTGGCTCCACGACAGGCTTCTGACCCCTGGGCATCTAATTCATAAAATGTACTACAACGGAGAGTCTTCTCATTCTGTGGGTTAATTGCTAAGCCACCCTGCATTTTACAGATGATGTAAAACCAGTTGCTGTCACCGCATTCACCATCCCGCTGATTAGAGCTACAGTGGTGGTCGTTATTAGCGTGCTCCAGTAGCATAATGATTAACATGCTGGAAAATCATTGGGAATGTCGAATTTGCAATCACGCCTGTGAAAAAATGTATTTTATTATGTATGTTCATGTTTTGAGAACGTTCCAGCAAATCATAATCTCTTTCCGAATGGACTAGAAAGTGGATTTCTTTACAAATACAAAGCTGCAGCCGTTCGTGCTCACTGTGGGAAAATGTTTTCGAATAGAGTATCTGGAAATTTTGTTAGGATACAGAGAAGCGCAGCAGAATGCAACGGTGGGCACGCTGTCTATACCAACAGAGCTTTCCGCAGAGAACACATTTTTGTGAGTTGTGAACCGCTAGGAACAGTGTACAAGATATCCACGAAGAGATCACGATGTCTGTGATGAAGCAACGACAGATCCTTTGGCTTTCATTCAGAATCATACGAGGGCCGTTTATTTTTTCAACCTCCGATAGGCTATAAGTAAAAGACAGTTTCATAGGAAACAATAATTTTTATACTAAAAGTTTTGTACACATAGTCACCGAAAAGGGTGAAACATTTATCGTACCTGTGCACAACCTTTGCAATACCCGCTTCAAAAAACGTTGCCGCCAATGTTTTCAAATGAGCACTGACGTTGTTTTGAAGATCTTCGTACTTTACGACGAGAGCCATTCAAAACAAATGAAGAGGAATGCTGACTTCAGGAATTGTGTTGATCCATGACAACGCTCGTCCACACACTGCTGGCACAACCCAACGGCTCCTTGAACAATTTCAATGGGACATTTTTGATCATCCGTCAATCAAGGAGGGCAGCACTTTCAAACCAACAAAAATCTTCAAAATCTTTCTATGAACTTGTCTTTTATTTATGGCTTATCGGAAGTTGAAAAAAAGGCCCTCGTACAATAGACGAGCACAGTTTAGCACCACAGGATGTATGCAGGTGTAATCGCGGAAGAATATATGATTGTGTTTTACATCGCCGATGAAGTTTGGTTGGATAATGTGTAGGTGAGGTGGAAAAAATAAACATGAGAAAATCTTATATGTTTCATTCACATGACTTTCTCTACATACCTGTAACAAATTATTGTTAGTAAGTATATTCTTCAATCTACTTCATGCTAATCGAGATAACCATTAGCTGAAACGGTCTTATTACTTAATTCCTTAAAAGCAGAGAAAATAGGAGGATACACTGGGCTAAACCGATAGTCACATGTTTTACAATTGGATTGCTATAGCATTGATATGTGATTCTTTGCATGGTTAGGAGTTGACACGTTCCCGTATATGAGAAAAGTTTTAAGTTTTTTGGAAATATACCAAGAAATATCTCGAAAACTTTCAACTCCACGAAAAAATGTAAATGACATAAATTATGTGTTTCATCAAGCTTTACATTTGTTGTGTAGTAAATTGCTTTCGGTCTCTTGTTGTTTTTCAGTTATGTAAAATTCATAAAAATTAATCGAAATAAAAAAACTATTCGCAGAAATTCCCAGGTATGCATTTTATTTGGCATGTAAATATTTTAAATATAGAGATTTTAATTAAAATTGTAAGAGCCACTTTTTAGAAAACCCAAATTTTCGTAGTTTTTTTCCATGTAAAGGGTAGATTTGGGTGGGAGAATTTTCTTGAAAGTCTTCGTGTTGCATCCTTGGAAGATACTGAACATAAATATCAAGTTTGGTATTTAAGGGACTTTTTGTTTCTGAGCTATGCTGGCCACACACGTACACACACACACGGACACTTTTCTAAAAATTATTCTTTTTTTGGATTCAGTTGGCTCCAAAACATGTATTTCCGTTGAAATCTACGTATACAATTTTTGGTTGTAATAAATACCTTCTCTATACATTATGTACATGTTGTCTACATGTAGAGAAAGTAATAATCCAAAGCAGCATGTCTGCATTTTGTGATGTTGTAGAAGAATGTCATGTTTGGTAATAACTACTCTCCCACCTGTGTTTTGTGCTTTATTTGCATATCTCACAGAGTACATTGTACAGCAGAAGAACACAGTTTAGCACCACGTGATCTGTGTATGTGCGTTCGCGGAAGAATATATTATTGCTTTTTACATCGCCGGTGAAATGTAGATGTATATGTGTTGGTGTAGTGGGAAAAAATAAACATGAAACAAGAAACAAATAAATAGAAACAAAGAAGAGGTCTTGAGCTACTCACAGGATAAATGAGAGACAGACTGGTGTATTTCGTTCCATTATAGTGCTGCCTGGTCAGCAGAGAGAAGTAAGCAAAGCAGAGTGGATAAACTTTCTGGAATCCGCAAAACAAACTAAAACCTCTCATAGCTCTAAGTTAGCTGCGTTTATTTTAGCAGGAAACGGAAGCACTACAGCCTGAAGTGGTGTCAGAAAGTTTACAGTGATCCTTTACATAGTAATTGCATTGTAGATAATCAACTGAATTTCCAGAAAAAAGGAAAGGTTAACTGAAGCATTTTTCTTTTGTATATGATACTGCTTTTCTACAACTCATATATACTAAGTTTGAAAAGTGTCGTATTCCACCAAAAAGTTCGATACAGAGCTCACCGCAGATACATTCTTCTAGGCTCCACGAACAAAACAAAAAATCTGATATGTTCCATTCACATAACTTCTTTAGCTGTTTCAAATACAGACTTTTCTTCTATCTACATCATGCTAATCGAGATAAGCGTTATCAGAACTGGTCCTATTACTTGCTTCCTTGTGAGCATAAGGGAAATAAGGGAATACACTGGGCTAGGGCGATAGTCAAAAATTTTAAAAGCTGACCGCAGTGTGAAACAATTGAAGTTCAATTTGCTTTGCACGTCCCGTTAAAGAAAAGTTAGGAATATCTCCAAAACGGTCAACGGTCGTGTGAATGGAACACATCTTTCTTATGCTATATATGCGTAGAAATGCAAATTGGATCTTTAAATGTGTTAGTTTATTTCCTAGAGTTGTTTTGTTTTTATTCACTAGACTAGAACTTTTGCTATTGTTCTGATTGCACCAAATAGCAACTCGTGTGCTCTGGAGCGTTGCAGCTGTCACAGAATGCACTAGGTTCTGAATCTTCAACTTTACTACATTCACTGCAAACTTGCTCCCAAGAGCTACCAAACATTCAAGATTGAACTGTTCTCCAACTTGGCGCCAACTATCTGCGGCTTGATCCTAGCACTTAAAAGTTTACACAAGTTGTTCCGCTGCTGGTATTTCAGTTGCTATGTTACTGAGTTCATTGTTGTCTCTTAGAAAAACTCTGCGACATAGAAACTGCTACACCATCATGAGGAAGGTCAGTTTCAAAGGAGTTTTAGTAGGACTGTAAATCTCGAACAGCCAGAGGCGTCTCGTGGTGTAGATAATGTGTTACACTCACATGACTTTCTCTAGCTGCTCTGTAAAACTCCTACAAAAGATTGTTCTTCTTTGTACACAATTCTAATCAAGATAAACCTTAGCAGAATGTTATTACTTAGTTCCTTATGCTAAAGTGATTGTCAAATGTTTTAAAAGCTATCGTTAAGCGATTGTCATTGCAAATCACTTCTTTGCTTGGCCAGGAGTAGAACAAAAGAAAAACAGACACTTCTTGTGTGAGAAAAGTTTAAGTACTTCTTATTTGAAACCAATAACAAGGAATATCTCAAAAACGGTTACCTCTACAACAAAAACGTAACGAACAAAAACCGTGTGTTTTGTCATGAGGTATATATTTTGTATAGTGCGTTTTTTCTATCTCTTACGGTTTAGCATTTAAACAAAATTCAGTAAATTCATCCAGAATAAAGAGGTCTTCAGAGGTTATTCCCAAAAAATTCAATATACATTTTATTTCAGACATAAATTGCTTTAATATACGGGATTTTAATCAAAATCGTTAGTGCCATTTTTAAGAAAATCAAAATTATCGAAGTCTTTTCCATATAAAGGGTAGTTTGTGGTGGGGGGATTTTTTTTTTTAAAATCTTCGTGTCGCGTCCTTGGAAGATACTAAACCTAAATACCAAGTTTGGTATTTAACTATTTTTGTTTTGTTTTGGGGATATGCTGTCTACAGACACACACACACACACAGACAAACACGCACACACACAGACACGCACACACACGGACCTTTTTTTAAAAATATTTTTTTCGGACTCGGGGGAATTTCGAATTTTTGGATGCATTACAATACCTTCTCTAACCGTATGTATATTGTACATATAGGACTAGAGAAAATAACAATCTGATGTTTTCCATTCATGTGACTTGCTCTCTATATCTCTACAATAAATTATTGCTAAAAAGCATATTCTGCTATTTTCTTAATGCTAATCCAGAAAAAAATTAACAGAAAGGGCCTTATTACTTGCTTCGTTGTAAGTAGAAGGGAAATAAGGTAGTACCATAGGCTAAATCCATAGTTGAAACTTTTAAATCTGGTTGCTATGTGAATGAAGTACCTTTGTATGGACAGACTTGACAAATTGCCGTATGTGAAAAATATATTTCAAAGCCTCAAACTAATAACAAGGAATATCTCAAAAACGAGCAACTCCATGAAAAAATATATATAACATAAATTGTGTGTTTTAACACGTTCGTTGCGGTTTACCAGTTATACTAAATTCCGTAATATTCATCCAGAATAAAATAGTCTTTAGAAGCTATTCCCACAAAATTCAAGATATACATTTTATTTGTGAGGTAAATATCTTTAATATATGGTATTTTAATCAAAACCGCTAGTCATTTTTGAGAAAATCAAAATTTTAGAAAAAAGTTCTATGTAAAGGGTAGTTGGGGTTGAGGGATTTTCCTCAAAATCTTCGTGTGGCATCCCTGGAAGATACTAAACTAAATACTAAGTTTGGTATTTTACCGACTTTTCATTTTTAAGCTATCGTGTTCACTGTCTCAAGGACACACACATACGGAGTTTTTCTGAAAATGTGTTTTTTTTTTTAGATAAAGGGGATCCTAAAACATATATTTCCGGTGAAATCTCGGTATCGAATTTTTGAGTGGATTGCAATACCTTCTCTATATACTATGTACATAGTACGTATAGAGAAAATAAGAATTAACAATAAAAAGCTTATTATTTTATTTGCTTAATGCTAACCGAGAAAAAAATTAACAGAAAGGGTCTTTTTAGTTCCTTCCTTGTAAGTTGGGGTGGTAACGGGATACCGGTTCGTATCCCGGGTGCAGTTTTTGTATATTAGGGACGGTGTGGAGATGTGGGTTTCCTAGCTCAGGATTTGATAGCATGAGATCTCTTTTCAGACACAAGTGATTTATTCATTTAGTTCGGCCTTTTCTCGCAGTGGAACACACACGCATTCCTGCTAAAGTTTCTACTTCTGAACTATGTTTTACACGACCGCGACTACTGTTACTTTTTACTTTTGAATCAGTGATATTGTCCTTACTCTGGACTGTATTAAAATAACCATTTCCCTCACAACTAAAGGTAGCCTGCACGGCTCCACCACGGACCCAAAATATCACATCTTTGCTCTGAGGATGTTCCACGCCAAGTGCCCCAAAAAGTGTCACCTGACCAGCGAGAGAAAGTTCCATGTAAAGGGTAGTTGGGAGTGGGGGGATCTTCTTGAAAATGTTAGTGTCGCATCCTTGGAAGGTGCTGAACTTAAATATCAAGTTTGGGCTTTAACGGTCTTTTCGTTTCTGAGCTATGCTGTCCACAGACACGCGCGCGCACACACGCACACACACATGAATCTTGTTTTTCAGAAATCATTTTTTTTGGATTCACGAGGTTTCAAAACATACATAGTACGTGTAGAGAAAGTAAAAAAGTGTTGTATTGAGCTAAACTTGACTATATTTAACAAATATACTGCATCAAGCATGTAGCAGATTCACACAGATACGTGTTCTCTGTGGTGAAACAGGTCACAAATAAAAACAACAGCACAACGAACCTCTGTTGGATGTTTTCAGTTGACCTTGGGGTGTTAAAGCGAAGGTATCCATTGCAGGCAACCGCATCCTACTCATTAATATTGCCGGTTTAGTGTCGGTTTACAAACACTTGACCTACCCGCAAAGGATTCAACTTCATTGATCTCTGGTGTATTTGTTGCAGGTGAGTTGTGCTGCGTCACGTGACTGCTTCGTGGGGAACGGGTGAGTGGATCTTCTTTCTGATGGAAATGGAGCTCACTGTTGCAATATCATGAATTAAACAATCCCATGATCTGAAAATCTGGGTAGGTTTTGTGCACTCTGGCATCAAGTGAAAGAAAGGAGATGTGTTCCATTCTCATGACTTTCTCTACATCTCTGCAACACATTATTGTTAAAAAGCTAATGCTTCTATTTACTTCATCGTAGTCGAGGAAAAAAATGACAGAAATAAGGCAGAACCGTAGGTTAAAGCGGTAGTAAAAAGCTAGTTGCTATGTGACTTGTTTGTATGGACAGGAGTTGACAAATTCCTGTATCAGAAAAGTTTGTTTTTTTAAACCTGAAACCAAAATCAAGGAATTTCTAAAAAACTGATCAAATGTATTTAATATAAAATAAATTGTGTGTTTTAACGTGCTCTACATTTAATTTGTAGTACGTTTTTATTTACGTTTAAGAGCTATGCAAAATTCCGTAAATTGCATCCAGAATAAAATAAGCTTCCGAGTCTATTCCAAGAAAATTGAAGATATATATTTTATTTGACAGTACGTAAAATTATGATAATACGAATATCAGAACCAAAAAAATAAAACGATTCAATGTAACATCCCCTAGCTATATAATCCTCACTATATAAAATTACCAAAGAAGAAATTTATATTACAAAACCTATAAATAATAAAGATATCCAGGTTATTGTCTTTAATATACGATATTTTAATCAAAATCAATAGAGCCATGTTTAAGAAAATCAAAATTATCAAAAAAAGTTCCATGTAAAGGCTAGTTTGGGGTGGGAGGATTCTTCTCAAAATCTTCGTGTCGCATCCCTGGAAGATATTAAACTTAAATACCATCTTTGGTATTTTACCGACTTTCCGTTTTTGAGTTATCGTGTTCACAGACACATGGACACACACACACACACACAAGGACTTTTTTGTGAAAATATTTTTTTGGATACAGGGGGCCCTAAAACTTACATTTCCGGTGAAATCTCGGTATCGAATTTTTGGCTGGAGTGCAATACTTTCTCCATACACTATGTATGTACATAGTATGTACAGAGAAAGTAAAAGCCCGCTCTTGCGTACAAATTGCCTTAGGATTTAAATTGTCTCCTAAGATAACAACTTCACAGTAACATAAATTCACCAGTTGCAGGGAATGACGGTCAGCAGGGAAGGGCGGTTATCCCTGCATCGTAAGAGCATAGCAATATCTATCGAGTTCTGCGCTCTGTTCGTAAAGAGATAGAACCATTTCAATAGTAACTTCATTGCTGAGTTGTAAGTTTACGAGGCTAGAAGTGTATTTCTGGATTTGGCTGTTTTCTTATAATTTCGTCCAGAAAATCAAGACATCGTAAAAATATTTCATTGTTTTAAATTTGGTCAATCTTTTTATAAAACGAGTACGTATTTATTGCAGATTATTGAAATAATTACTTTCTCTACACGTACTATTTGCATAGTGTATAGAGAAGGCGTTGCACTCCACCCAAAAATTCGATACCGAGATTTCACCGGAAATATATGTTTTAGGGCCCGCTGTATCAAAATAAAACATTTTCAGAAAAAGTTCCATGTGTGTGTGTGTGTGTGTGTGTGTGTGTGTGTGTGTGTGTGTGTGTGTGTATGGTTAACCTATGATACTCCCTTATTTCGCTTCTAGTTACAAGGAAGCAAGTAGTAAGACAATTTCTGCTATTTTTTTCGCGATTAGCATGGAGTAAATAGAAGCATGAGCTTTTTAACAATTTGTTATAGAGCTGTAGAGAAAGTCGTTTGAATGGAACACATCAGATGTTTTTACTTTCTCTAGCCCCGTATGTGCAATGTACATAGGGGATTGAGAAGTATTGTATTCCACCCACAATTTCGGTGCCGATATTTCATAATGTTTTACGACCCTCTGAATCAAAAAAAAAAAAAAAAAAAAAAAGTGTGTGAGTGTGTGTGTGGGTCTGAGGAGAGCATAACTCAAAAACGAAAACACAGTTAAATACCAAACTTGGTATTTAAGTTTGGTATATTCCAAGGATGCGACAGGAAGATTTTCAAAAAAATCCATCCTCCCCTAACTACCCTTTACATGGAAAAATTTTCGAAAAGTTTGCTTTTCTTAAAAATTGGTCTAGTGATTTTGCTTAAAATACTACGTATTAAAACCAAATCTACCACAAATAAAATGTATATCTTGAATTTTCTGGGAATAGCTTCCGAATACCTGTTTATTCTGAATGAATTTTGTTTAATTTTGCATAACTAGTAAACCGTAAGAGATAAGACAAAAACTTACTTTACAAAAATATTGGTTGTTAAAATGCTCAGGTTATGTCATATCATTTTGTTCGTGAGTTTACCGTTTTTGATGTTTTCCTTGTTATTTGTTTCAGTTGTGAAGCACTTACACTTTTCTCACACTGGAGTGTCCCTTTTCCTTTTGTTTTCCTGGCCAAGCAAAGAAGCGATTTGCAATGACAATCGCATAACGACAGATTTTAAAACATTTGACTATCACTTTAGCTTAGTGCATTCCCTTAAGTAATAAAATGTTGCTAATATTTACCTCGATTAGCGAGTTGCTGAAAGAAGAATAACCTTTTGTAAAAATCTTATTTTTAGAGCAGCTAGAGAAAGTCATCAGATTTTTATTTAAACCTTCATCTATTTCATAGCTTAAATCACATCCAAGAAACAAGGACGATCCAAAAAGTAACGAACGGATTTGCTTAGCTAAATAAGAAAAGAACTTTATTGACTGCCTCCGTGGACAAGTAGTCAGCGAGCTGACTTCTCACCCGGAGGTCCCGGGTTCGATTCCCGGTTGGGGCCCAAATTTTTCTTTAACCAGAATAATTCCCTATCCCCCAGAGTCTGGAAGTATATATGTGAGAGTGAATGTGTGGGTGTTTGAGGCAATAAAATGGTTTAAACCACACAACGAGTTGTTTCTAATTCCAAGCCCCCGATATGACCTTGGATGTTAAAGGGGCTATATAAATAAAACAACAACAAAAATACTTTATTTACAAAGTTACAGTACCTTACTTTATTTCTCAACGTATCAAGGTATTTTTTGTCACGTGGTACCGGTGTTTCAGTGCCTCAAGATCTGAACCAAGAGTTTTCACCGGCTGCGAAATAGTTTCCATCGTTTTGGTGACCAAAGTGAAATACCGGTTTATCTGAATTCTTTCATCAACATTTGCTTTCAATTCCTTCATAACGATTGATGAACTTACACTCTGGTCTTTTTCGGACCCACTGGTTCTTCCTTGATCACTTTCGACACCGTGACTGTTTTGGTAGGAAAAAATGTCCCAACTAATGAAGACCTCAAAATAACAGTGACATCTTGCATTTCAAAAACTGGTACCACGTTACAATAAATGCATTGATTACTTTGAGAATCAGAGTAACACATTGTAACTTTGCAAACAAAGTATTTTGTTTATAGCTTAAGTATACCCATCTGTGAAATTTGATCAGAAAGTGCGAAAAAAGAAAAAGAAAGTGCCTAATTAAATAATGCAATGTTTGTAGTTCAATTTCCTGTTGATTTTATTACCATGCGACGCTTTAAACCGTATCACGTGACGATTTAAATGGATGACAATAAGTGGGTGTGGTGCTTTAACCTTTTTACTATGGTGAAAAGTTGCTAACAATCTGAAATTTGATTTTCACCAATAACAGTTGGCCTTAAATATGTCCATTTCAAGTTGAAAATACTATGATATGCACTAATAACTAAAAAAAGTGAGTATAGTAATATGTTTCAAAATTTACAAACAGGTCGCACACCCCGTGCTTCTACTTGCCCGTCATCATCCAGACATGCCGTACCACCGCGTATTTAACCTGGGCCCTCCCCATCCTAAACCACAGGCAAGATAGAGCATCCGACGGGCATCCCTACTCCCCACCAACAGCATATTTCCGGCCATGAAATAAGAGACTGTTTTGGCGGCAGAGTGCAGCTTGACTCGGACCAAATGACTTGCAGCTTTTCTGTGCTTTATACAGGATGAAAATTATTTAAACCGACAAATTCTGGGAGGTTGTAGGGGACACCAAAACAAATATTTTTCCTTAATGTCATTTTTTCCTATGAGGATTATTTAAACCGGTAGAGGAAGGTTTCTCTGACATCAAAAAAACCAACAGACACTTTTGCATTTTTTATTACCAAGAGACACCAACAAACACTTTTGCATTATTTATTACCAAGAGACAACACATGAACACAACGCAATTACTTAAATTACAGTAGAGGTTCAAAAATGCCTCCATTGACATTTAAACAAAGCTGACACCGACGGATCATGTTCTGTCTAACACGGGCAAAAACTCCAGGAATGTCGTTAATTGCTCCTGCTGCTGCAACCAGATCCTCTTCTGATTCAACAGGAATTCTGTAAACTAGGTTGCGCATCTCTCCCCACACAAAAAAATCCATAGGGGTCATATCTGGGGATTGAGCAGGCCATGGTACAGGACCACCTCTGCCAATCCACTTTTCTGTAAACTGTCGGTTCACAAATCGACGCACAGGACGACTGAAATGTGCCGGCGCCCCGTCATGTTGGAACTACATGCGTTGTCTTGTAGGGAGCGGGACATCCTCCAGCAATTCTGGCAATGCTCTGGCGAGAAAATTGTGATAGTGCCTGCCATTTAATGGCCTAGGTAGGACACATGGCCCAATTAAACAGTCCCCAACAACACCGGCCCACACATTTACGACGAACCGCACTTGATGTGCGCGAGTAACTGTGGCATGTGGGTTATCCTCACTCCAAACATGCGAATTGTGCAGGTTGAATACTCCATCATGCGCAAACGTTGTTTCATCTGTAAACAACACAGAGGATGGAAATGTAGGATGCATTTGACACTGTTCCAGGTACCACTGCGAAAACTGTGCTCTGGGTGCATGATCAACTGGTTCCAGGTTGTGGACACGCTGTAGGTGAAATGGACGTAAGAATTGCTCATGAAGGACGTTTCTTACATTCGTCTGATTCGTCCCCATGTTACGTGCAATTGCACGAGTGCTGATAGAAGGATCTCGCTCCACATGCTCCTCAAGTTGCAGCGTTCTTACTGTGCGACGGCGTCCCTGTCCAGGTCCTCTGCTAAATGACCGGTCTCGCGCAGACGTTGGTACACAGCAGTAAACGTCGTATGATGCGGGGTACAGCGATTAGGATATTGTTGTTGATAAAGCCGCTGTGCAGCTCGTCCATTGTGGTGCGCTACGGAGTACGCACCAACCATATTAGTGTACTCACTCCAGGTGTATCGCTCCATTAGTAAACAGATACTGTACAGAATGCACACTACACTAGTGGATAAAACAATTCCTACCATCAACAGCAATTGCATTCATGACAACTGAAGGGCGTAATTCGCCCTCTACCCGTTTAAATAATCCTCATAGGAAAAAATGACATTAAGGAAATATATTTGTTTTGGTGTCCCCTACAACCTCCCAGAGTTTGTCGGTTTAAATAATTTTCACCCTGTATATTACTCAAAATTTGTGTAAACAATCCGTGAGAGTTGACAGATATTCTTGGTTTAAAAATTTCTGCAGGAGAATATGAAATTCTAAGACTTACAAAGAAACCGTGTTTAATTGTATGTTGAACTTTAAAACCTATTTTCTCGTGTTTTTATTTTTCAGCGTTTTCAAACTTCAAATTATTCCACACGATTGAGTTCTCGAAACAGAAGCTGGAAAATTTTTTATGCTTGGATAGTTTTGATTTTTCTCTAATATCATCAGTGCTTGTGTATTTAAATAATAAACTTCATATTTCCACAGCAAAAATAAGAAATTGACAAAATGACGATTAATTTTTTTTCTCCTAAACCAAAAGTCAGATAAAAATGTCATCTTATCAATATATTAATACTTTATTTATCAGTATAACTGAAAACTATTATATTTCTGTAACTGAAACTGCATCTTGTGGAATGATTTAATTAAATGACAATAAAATATTGTAAATATGTTAATATCACGGAACTATTATGAACAAAAGGCTGAAAATTAGCATGTGAACTATTCTTATTACTGCAATTGCTGTGTTAAAGTTTGAAAACAGTCAGAGCAAAATTGTAGATTTTATGTTTTTCACATATGGGGCCTCTTAAGTTATTATTTAGGTATATCAAACCACTGGTTATACTCTGGATTGCCCTCGTATATACAATGGATTCTAGAGCCACTTAAGGAGCGCAACTGTTTCCGGAATAAGGGGGGGTTCCTTATCTAATCTTGCCCTTGCCGGGGTGAGACTGAAGTGGCAGGTGCCACCCACTTCTCAGCCTGCTAAATGATTAATAGATTAACCCTGCGCCATTCCCTTTTACACGGGTAATGGATTTTAAATACGGCCGGCGCGGGCTGGAAGATCCAGGTTAAACCGTTAGATATTGCGCGCTGAGGGGAGTAGGTGCCCAAGATAAATGATGCTGCATGTAATCGTTCGTGTATCCGGTATGTAAATTTCGTGCAAGGCGCAACATGCCGTAATCCCTCAACAAAAGGTGAGCAGCGATTTGCTTTCTGGAAAATGTGGCGAGCTTCAGTAATTAATTCATTAATTAAGGGACCATGGGACCTCTGGGTTTTTGTCAGGGAAATTTAGTGAAGCAGCAAGGAGAATAAACTTCAAAAGATGATTAAGTCGGTTCTGAGGCAAATCTGTATAGCAATTAGCTTTTATGTAAAGTGTATGCATGTACTTTGTATTCTAAATTTGAATAATGATAGATCAGCAACTCAAACACGACCTGGATTAACTGTTCTACATGAAGGGATCTGGTGGTCTGGGTAATATTGTTCTGCTATAGAAGGCGTTGCTTTCTGGCATTAGGTATCAAGACATTTGTCTTTCAGATGCACTCATTTACCAATACCCACAGGGTGATTCAGACTGTGCCACGAACTTATATGAATGGCATAGAAGAAAATATGAACAACTTTCATTTAAGAAATGTGTCGTTTGAAAGGTTTTATGGTGAGTTTTCAGAAATCTGTATGAAATAGATTGCTGGAATGAAATTTTGATTATAGAGAGATCAGGCGGAGGTCGACGCCTAGGTGTCAGAAGCCTGTCGAGGAGCCAATGGCACGAAACCACAGAATGGAGAAGTTTTTACGAGGCAGGAACATGAACTGGATAATATTAAATGAAAGCGAAATTAATTATTGGAAAGGTGACGATGGAGCAATTGGTGGAATGAGTTGCAGGGGAAATCAGAGGACCTGGAGAAAAGCCTCTTAACGCTGCTTCGCCCACATTCAGGCGTTTGGAATCGAACCCAGGTCGCCTAGATGGGAGGTGAGCGGTCTAACTACTCGCCCACTACACCGCTTGTCGTAGATTTACGACACGTAAAAGAACCTCAAGCCTGATATAGAGGCCTCTTAGCAAACATTAAATGGCCTTTCACGCCCAATATAGAATGTGTTGGATAGGTAGAGTCACACTGAACAATTCAATGCCATAGCCGGGATTTGAACCACGGATCTCCCGAGCTCTAGCATGTTGTTCTGCCACTGAGCTATCATGGCAACAGGCACGGCTTGTGTGAAAAAACAATTATTCCAATAGAATGGGTTGCTGAAACGACAGTAGTTAAAGAGCGTTCATAAATAAAAAGCTCCATTTCTAGAATGTTCAGGGAGTTATTAAACCTTGGTGTATTTTTACTTTCTCTAGCCCCGTATGTACAATATACATAGGGATAGAGAAGTATTGCACTCCACCCAAAAATTCGATACCGAGAGTTTACCGGAAATGCATGTTTTAGGACCTCCTGTATCCAAAAAAAGCATTTTTAGAAAAAAAGTCCGTGTGTGTGTGTGTGTGTGTGTGTGTGTCCGTGTGTCTGTGAACACGATAATTCAAAAACGAAATGTAGCTAAGATACCAAACTTGGTATTTAAGTTTAGTATCTTTCAGGGATGCGACACGAAGATTTTGAGTAACATCCCCCCACCCCAAACTACCCTTTACATGGAACTCTTTTCGAAAATTTTGATTTTCTTAAAAATGGCTGTAACAATTTAGATTAAAATACCGTATATTAGAGATATTTATCTAGCAAATAAAATGCATATCTTGAACTTTCTAGGAATACCTTCTCAAGATCTGTTTATTCAGGATGAATTTTGCTTAATTTGGCATATCTAGTAAACCGTAAGAGATAGACAAAAACTTACTATACAACAAAGTTAGGTCTTGTTAAAATACACGAGTTATGTCATATACATTTTTCTCGTGGAGCTTACCGTTTTCGAGGTATTCATTGTTATTAGTTTCAGTTGTGAAGTACTTATACTTTTCTCAGACGGGAGTGTCCGTTTTTCTTTTGTTCTACTCCTGGCCAAGAAAAGAAGCGATTTGTAATGACAATTGCATAGCGACAGCTTTTAAAACATTTAACTATTGGTTTAGCCAATGTACTCCCTTATTTTCTTCCTGCTTATACGGAACTAAATAATAAGAACATTGTGCTAAGAGTGCCATGATTAGCAAGGTGCAGAAAGAAGAAGAATCTTATGTACGAAGTTTGTAGAATACCTAGAGAAAGTCATGTGAGTGTAACATATCAGATTTTTATTGTAAGCAAAGATATTATCATAGTGATTTCTACATTGTTATGTCAACAGAGTTATACTTATGAAGGTATTCTTATATGTGAATTTTCTGACTCAAATGAAAATGGTGCAAGAAGAATTTGCAAAACTCCTCAATTTGAGACAAATGTTGAATCATATGTTTAAGGCGAGAATTTTTATTCCTGAACATAAAGGTGATCTATGCTTTATAATGACGTAGTGCTTATAAATCAATTTTCAACATGTAAGTTGCAATTGCAACTAAAACAAAATCACATTGACGAGTACAGGAAATACTCGTACGCACAGCGCCAAAACAAGTTACGTTCTCCTAGGAGCCGGTTCCATCTAGCTAACTTCGTTGGCGGAAATACGTCAAAGCTGCGCAGCGGCAGACACTCCTGAACCTGCGTACGGGGATTGGCCGGATGAGAGAACGTGCCATCAGTCTTCTTTTTCAAGTACGAAAAAAAAATCATTTTCTAGAACAATTAGGATTAATATAAAATATGATATGACAGATGTATTTGTAAACTCGTTTATTGTAGAGCTAGAGGTTCGTTTTTATTGTAACAATGAATTTAGACAGCTAAAATATTATTTAGTTAACGATGCAAGCTAGAAGTTGATACGTGACAAAAGTATCACTACCATTATGTGTAATAACCACTATTTTTACTTTCTCTACACGTACTTTGTAAATAGCGTATTAGAAGGTATTGTATTGCACCCAAAAATTCGATACCAGGATTAAACCGGAAACACATGTATTAAGACCCCTAAATCCATAAAATGGCATTTTTAGAAAAATGACCGCGTGCATGTCTGTCTGTGGACAACCAAGTTCAAAAATGAAAGCATCGTTAAAAAGCAAACTTTGTATTTAGGTTTGGTATGTTCCAAGGATGCAACACGAAGATTTTCAAGAAAATCCCCCCATCCCCAACTACTCTTTAAATGGAACTTTATTCGAAAATGTTTATGTTCTCAAAAATGGCTGTAACAATTTTAATTGAAGTGTCATATGTTAAAGATATTTACACTACAAATAAAGTGTATATCTAGAATTTGCTGGGAATAACCTTTAAATATCTTTTTATTCTAATTGATTTTTATTGAATTTTGTATAACTGGTAAACCGTGAGATATAGACAAAAACTTACTAACCAATAAATGTAGATTACGTTAAAACAAACAATCTATGTCATATACATTTTTTTTGTGGGATACATCGTTTTTTAAATATTCCTTATTATTGGTTTCAGCTTTAAATACTTATACTTTTCTCATACCTACAGGAATCTGTCAACTCCTGTCCATACATACAAACAAAGAAAGTTCAGTAACATAGCAACCAGCTTTTGACTATCACTTTAACCTACGGTAATCCCTTATATCGCTTCTACTTACATGGAAGCAAGTAACTAGAAGCGATATATTTTTAACAATAATTTGTTGTAGATATGTGGAGAAAGACGTGAACACATCAGATTCTTTTTTATTCAATTCCTAACAATTTCAATAATATATACTGAAACACTGTTGATTTTCCTACTCGATTTGGTAAAATATTGTAAGACCTGAAATTCTGATAGTAAATTTTCTTGTAAACGTAAATATTTGCTAATAATCTTGTTAAGATTGACTTTATTATTTTTATTCTCACTTTCTCAATAGGCACTATGTATATAGGCACTATGTATATTATTATAGAGAAGGTATTGCACTCCACCAAAAAATTCGATACCGAGATTTCACCGGAAATATATGTTTTAGGGTCCCCTTTATCTAAAAAAAACATTTTCGGAAAAAGGTCCGTGTGTGTGTGTGTGTGTGTCCGTGTGTCCGTGAACACGATAACTCAAAAACGAAAAGTCGGTAAAATACCAAACTTGGAATTTAAGTTTTGTATCTTCCAGGGATGCGACACGAAGCTTTTGAGAAAAATCCCCCACCCCCAACTTCCCTTTACATGTAACTTTTTTCGAAAATTTTGATTTTCTCAAAAATGGCTCTAACGATTATAATTAAAACTTCGTATATTAAAGATATTTATCAGACAAATAAAATGTTTATCTTGAATTTTCTGGGAATAGCCTCTGAAGAGTAGTTTTTTCTGGATGAATTTTACTAAATTTTGAATAACTGCTATACCGTAAGAGATGGACAAACACTTACGACACAAAAAATATAGAGCACGTTAAAACACACAATTTATGTTATATACATTTGTTTCGTAGAATGCGTCGTTTTTGTGACAGTCCTTATTTTTGGTTTCTGCTATGAAAAACGTATACATTTCTCATACAGGAATTTGTCAACTGCTGTCCATACAAACAAACGAACTTCAGTGACATAGCAACCAGCTTTTGATTATCACTTTAACCTATGGTACTCCCTTATTTCACCTCTACTTACAAGGAATCAAGTAATATGGGTATTTCTGCTAATGTTTTACTGATTCGCATGAAGTTAGTAGAAGTATAAGCTTTTTAAGAATACTTTGTTGCAGGGATATAGAGAAAGTCATGCGAATGGTACACATCAGATTTTTATCATTTGTATTGTATTGTAGTATCACTTAATGTACATGAGACCTTAAAATTTAGTTTTAGTTTTCAAGATGCATCGCCTTATACTCTCTGACTTAAATTATAGCAATGCAAGAGGAATTGATAGAACTCCTCAATTTGAGGAACAGATGTTGGATCCTATAAGTAGAGCGAGGGCCTCCCACTTCCCGAACGTATAGCTGATCGAGTAGTTTGTTGTGGTTTACCAGTGACGTAATCGAGACAAGAGGATTGTCCTGGACATAATATGTAGAGCGCGGTGTTGCTTGTCTATGCAACAGCAAGTTACGAAATAGTTTACAACTTCATTGTGGTCTCAATATAGTATACTTTCCAAATTACAATTGTAAATCTATATTATAGACTTGTGTGTAAAATATGGTCTATTTTTACTTTCTCTATACGTGTATAGAGAAGGTATTGCATTGTACCCAAAAATTTGATACCAAGATTTCTCCAGAAATATATGCTTTGAGACCCCCTGAATCCAAAAAAAAAAAAAAAAAAAAAAAAAAAAAACATTTTTAGAAACATGTCCGTGTGTGTGTAAGTATGTGTGTCTTTGTCTGTGGGCAGCATAGCTCAAAAACGAAAAGACAGTTAAATACCAAACTTGGTATTTAAGTGTGGTATCTTCCAAGGATGCGACACGAAGATTTTCAAGAAAATCCCCCCACCCCAAACTACCCTTTATATGGAACTTTTTTAAACAATTTTGATATTCTAAAAAATGTCTCTAACGATTTTGATTAAAATCCCGTATATTACTGACATTTACATACCAAATAAAATGTATATCTTGAACTTTCTGGGAATAGCCTCTGAAGACCTCTTTATTCTGGATGAATTTTGCCGAATGTTGCATAACTGCTAAACGGTAAGAGATAGACAAAGCTTACTACACTGAAAATGTAGAGAACGTTAAAAAACACAATTTATGTTATACATTTTTTTCGTTGAGTTGATCGTTTTTTAGGTATTCATTGTTTTTGATTTCACCTTTTAAATACTTATATTTTCTCATACAGGAATTTGTCAGCTCCTGTCCATGCTAACAAAGAAACTTCCGTCACATAGCAACCAGCCTTTGACTATCACTTTAACATATTGTACTCACTTATTTCGCTGCTACTTAAAAGGAAGCAAGTGACATTTTTCCTCGATTAGCATGAAGAAAATAAAACATTAGCTTTTTAACAATAATTTGTTGCAGAGATATAGAGAAGGTCATGTGAATGGAATACATCAGATTTTTATTACTGCTTATTTAATTTACAGTATTTATACCTTTAACTGGTAGTTTAAGCCAATTAGGTATTTAATGTACGTTTGTCTCAATCTTTATTTTGTGTTGGAGATTTAACCCTTTCTTATATCAATATTTATTTTGTTTTCTTACTTTTGCATGTTGCCTTTTATATAATGCTGCAGAGCTAAAATCTTACTTTTGAAGTCCAAGCTGAAAGAAGCTAAATATGTGTTCTGCTTTAAGTTGTTGAGCTATAACGAAAACAACAAAGGTATACCTTATAAAAACTATTTGATACTCGATACAAAGGTACGTAATTGTTTCTCTTTTCAGGGTTTTTAGCACCAGAGGATTTTGTCTTAGTTTTCCCACTTTCGCTGACCATATACAAAGTTTAAATTGTATGCGTGTGTGTGTGGGAGGGGGGGGGGAGAAAGAGTGCGCCTTGCCACGATGAATTATCGTTGCTGAGAAAAGAAATTAACACAAAGTTTATTACCACGATAAATCACAGGAACAGTGGGAGCTTAAGAGCAGCTTTTAATATCGCTTTATCAGCGTTTCTCTTTCTGCTTCACTTTTCCAAAATTCTGTTACTTATACCGTGTTTTCTCTGTTCATAGATACACATCTTACAGTTTAACAGAGACCTTCATTTGTTAAATATCTCCTGTTTTAATAACAGTAATGGTTACAATATTTTTATTACGTATTACTTTCTGAACAGCCACTAAATGCATATTGTATAGAGAAAGTAAGAAAGTATTGCATTCTACATAGATATTCTATATTGGTATTTCACCAGAAATATGTATTTTGAGACCAAAATATGTGATTTTGTTCTATTCACATGACTTTCTCTCTATCTCAGCAACAAAGTATTGTTAGAAAGCTTATTCTTCCATTTACTTCATGCTAATCGAGAAAAAATTAACTGGTTTCTATGTGACTATAAGTGTTTTAAAGCTGAAACCAATAACAAGGGATACCTCAAAAACGATCAACTCCACGAAAGAAATGTATATAACATAAATTGTGTGATTTAACGTGATCTACGTTTTTGTGTAGTACGCTTATATCCATCTCTTAAGGTTTAGCAGCTATTTAAAATTTCGTAAAATTCATCCAAAATAAAGCAGTCTTTAGTGGTTATTCCCAGAAAATTCAAGATATACATTTTATTTGTCAGGTAAATATCTTTAATATACGTTATTTTAATCAAAATTGTTACAGCCATTTTTAAGAAAATCAAAAATGTTGAAAAAGGTTCTATATAAAAGGGGGTTGGGGGTGGAAGGATCTTCTTAAAAATCTTCACGTCGCATCCTTTGAAGATCCCAAACTTAAATACCTAGTTTGGTATTCAACGGTCTTTTTGCGGTTTGAGCTATGCTGACCACACACACACACACACACACACACACACACACACACAGAAACACACACCGGCATGTTTCTAAAAATGTTTCTTTTTTATTCAGGAGGTGGTCTCAAAACATGTATTTCCGGTGAATACACTATATACATAGCATGTATACAGAAAGTAAAAATCATTTTTATAAAATTGTGTGTATGTGTGTGAAAGAAAGAGAGAGAGAGAGAGAGAGAGAGAGAGACTGTGTGCAGCATAGCTCAAAAACGAAATGTCCGTTAAATACCAAATTTGATATTTATGTTCAGTATCTTTGAGAAAAATCCCCCCACCCCAAATTACCCTTTACATGTTGATTTTCTCAAAAATGGCTATAACAATTTTGATTAAACTACGGTATATAGGTACATACATCCCAAATAAAATGTGTATCTTGAATTTTCTCGGAATATCTGTGAAGATGTCTCTATACTGTTGCATTTTGCTGAATTTTGTGTAGCTGGTTAAGCGTAAGAGATACACAAAGATGTAGATCACTTTAAATCACTCAATTTTATGTTATATACGATTTTTTAGTAGAATGGACCGTTTCTTGTTTTTGTTTGATTCAAAATACTTAAAACTTTTCTGACTCGGAAAGTTGTAAACTGTTTACACCTACATGGCAACTGCTTTTAGAATATTTGAGTATCGTTTTAGCCTAGTGTATTCCCTTATTTTCCTCCTACTTACAAAGAAGCAAGTAATTAATATTTGTTAATGTTTATCTCGATTATCAGAAAGTAGATAGAGAAATTAGCTTTTTAATAGTATTTTGTTACAGAGATGTAGAGAAAGTCATGTGAATGGAACACATAATATTTTTTCTTGTAGTGTGTTTAACTCCTCGTCATTAAAGATGACGTTTTCAGTGTGTCGACCCCAAGAACCCAGAAGGAAGTATGTGTCGTTTTTAACCTCACAAGACTCTGAACCTGTTTACTTTAGCGCAATACTGACATAGGTGCAAATTTCGAAACGCGGCAGACTGAAAAGCTAACTGAATGACTTTCACCGTGCTTAACCCGGTCAATTAAGGCCAAAAACGGGGTAATTTCGGGAGAAATTATTAACAAGCTGATTAATGTGGCAATCGTTAATGTCCATTTAGAGTTACAATTTGTCAAAATGCCCCTAATTTGCCCCAGGTGCTTATCCCGTTGGCCCCCATTAGCTCCCCTTGTACTTAATTACTCACATGTCCGTTGCTGTACATCATAGCTTTTCAAATTTGTTTTCTGTAATTATAAGGTACTTATAAGTTCGGAAATTTTTTTTATTTTGAAATAACTATTTATTAGGTATTTTTAAAAATCTTTAAATCATAATTTTGTATTTGCCAGTTTTTGCTCTCTAATACCTTTGTACTTAGAAATTTCTAAATTACTTGAACGCACTGTATTCCATTCTCTACATCTTTGTAACAAATAATAAGCGTATTCTTCCTCATACTTCATGCTAATCAAGATAAATATTACGTGCTAAGTTCTACATGGTCTTACCCTTAGTTATTTACAGGTAGAAGGGAAATAAGGGAATAAACTAGGCTAAACTGGCAGTCAAATGCTTTAAAATGTTGACATTATGGTATAGAAATTCGATTCTTTGCGTGGTTAGATGTTGACAAGTTCCAGTATGAGAAAAGTATAAGTGTTTTAAAACTAAAATTAATAACAAGGAATATCTTAAAATGATCAGCTGCAGAAAAAATGTATTTAACATAATTTGTGTGATTTAATGAACTCTACAGTTTTTGTGTAGTAAGTTTTTGTCTCTCTCTTACAGTTTACCAGTTATGCAAAGTTCCACAAAATTCATTCAGAATAAACACTCTTTGAGTGCTATTTCCAGAAAATTCAAGATATAAATTTTATTTACCATGTATATATCTTTAATATACGATATTTTAATTAGAGCTATTTTTGAGAAAATCAAAATTTTCGAAAATTTTTCCATGAAAAGGATAGTTTGTGCTGGGGGGATCTTCTTAAAAATCTTCGTGTCGCATACCTGGAAGATACTAAACTTAAATACCAAGTTTGGTATTTAACGGTCATTTCATTTTTGAGCTATGCTGTCCACAGATACAGACACACACATGGACCTGTTTCCAAGAATTCTTTTCTCGGACTCAAGGGACCTTAAAACATATATTTCCGGTGAAATCTCGGCATCGAATTTTTTGTTGCACTACAGAGTACGTGCAGAGAAAGTAAAAAAGTTTGGGTGTTACTTAAATCGTTGTCAAAGGATTGAATTTCCGGATTAATTTGTTTGCATCAAATTTGAGGGCAATGTTTGTCTCCATATACATTTGTGAGCAAAGTATATCTAAATTATATTGTATTACAAACCTGCATCGCAGTAGACTATGCAAGGAGCATTTGGTTCGTCTATTAAGGCTCTATACATCATCCTTACAGCTGTTATTGTCGCGAACAAGGTTCTGAGACGTGGAAAACAGCTGTTTGAGGGTGGTAAAAAGAATGCAGATGATAGAGCAATGATAAAGGGACTTAAATTAAGCTAATAGTTTAAAGAAGATTAAATACTCTGTTGACTGCAAATGTTTGGTTTACAAATGTGGGAGATTGGAACTATTCCATTAACCCTGACCCATGTCATTCTGATTACGGGGTTACTAACACAAAGTCTGGTGTGTGTGGGCGAGGTGAGAGAAGTGGTTGAGCCCGGAACGACGCCCCAAGACGCACCAACGAAGCCGACGGTCAAGACCCGGTGATCGGGTCTAAAGTCCCTTATATAGATTTAGTGGCACTCTGGAAGGGCATTCCAAACAGACCCAGAGCAGATGGCAGGCTGAGGGCAGTCCGAGGTGTGTTAGACGTGTCCCTGTTCTCGGAGAGAACTTAACCACGTTCTGACGGGATTGTGGGGTTTGCAGGATGGCGGGTCAGGTTTGGGGTTGTGGAGTGACAGGAGGAGGCAAGTGTTGCTCCTCGACGGTTGCCTATTATGGTGCAACGGCCCTTGTGTAGTTTATTCTAAATGTTTATTTTTTTTTTAATTTTGACATCCAAGCAAGCAGCTCTTGAAGGATTGTAAGGAGCTTAGCCGTAGCAGCTGTTGGAGGTGCTCCTTCGTTACCGGGGATGCCCGCAAGCCATGCGGGGAAGCCGGTATCGCCTGAAGCGGCGGTAGTAACGAGGTAGTCTTAGCCAATCAACATCGAATGTTCACCCTGTGAAGATCGCTATACACAAGACCTTGAACTCCTCGCGCGGGTTGTCACCACCCTCGGTTTGTCCAATGAGATTCAAGAGGAGCTAGCCGCGCCAGTTGTTACATCTGTATATCGGGTTCAGCGGAGAGTTAATGGTGAATTTGTGCCTACCCGTACCCTGTTCCTTACCTTTGACCGGGTAGAACGCCCTCAAGGTATTAAGGCAGGGTACGAAGCCATCGAGGTAAGGCCTTATAGTGCAAACCCGTTGCGCTGCTACAAGTGCCAACGTTTTGGACACACGATGAGTTTTGTAGTCGTCGCCCTACATGCGCCAACACACGATGGAGGTTGCGGTGGTGAGCATCCATCCAGACCCCGGGACTGTCCCCGATATCCGATGTGATGTCAAAGTGCGAATGTGCACGTAGCCCAACGGAAGTTGGTATCATCGAAAAGTCCACTAGGAGTGCCATACGAAGAGACTAGTCCCTTCCTGTTACTTAACCAGCTTACATCAAAACTTGTATTTTTCCAAGAACATGTAAGATTCAAATCCCATTTAATTCAGATTAAATAATTCTTAATTAATAAAATAAAACAATGTAAGTTAATGACACACGTCACAACAGTAATGAACTTGTCCAAAGAAACATATGCCACCGAAGTAAAAAGAAAAGAAGGAAAATCTGATACGTTTCATCCACATGACTTTCCTTACATTGTTCTTTGTACTTCATGCTAATCCAGGTAAACATTAGGAAATTGTCTTATTACTTGCGTCCTTGTAAGTAGAAGAGAAAAACGGGAATACATTAGGTAAAACAAAAAAAAAGGTATTTTAAAACAAGCCAATAGCAAGGTATATCTCGAAAACGGTCAACCTCACCAAAAATGTATATGACATAAGTTGTGTGCTCTAATGAGATATACATATTTGTGTAGTAATTTTGTTTCCTTTTCTTATGGATACCAGTTATCAAAATTCAGCATAATTCATCTGGAATGAACAGGTCTTCAGAAGGTATTCCCAGAATATAAATATATATATATATATATATATATATATATATATATATTATTTGTGATGAAATAACTTTAGTATTTAAACAATAACCTTAGAGCTAGTTTTAAAACAAGCAAAATGTTCTAAAATGTATCATGTAAAGGGTAGTTGTGGGTGGGGGAATTTTCTTGAAAATCTTCATGTCGTATCCTTAGAAGATACCAAACTAAAATACAAAGTTCTGCATTTAAGGGAGTTTTCTTTTTTGACACACGGACACACACAGGTACCGGTGGAATGCGATGGCGGGGGAAACCAAAGAACCCAGAGAAAACCTGCCCACGCCGCTTTGCCCACCACAAATCTCACATGCGGTCACTTGGGATCGAACCCGGGCTGACTGGGTGAGAGTCGAGTGGTCTAGCCTCTCGGCCACAGCGTGGCCCTACTATGTACATAGTACGTATAGAGAGAGTAATAACTAGCTTCCTAGAAAAAAAACTTACGTTATGAAACAATCGTGCAGACATATTGAAATAATGGACCTCAATAGAATAACAAACCAAGTGTTTTTCATCCCATAAGACAACAGATCGATAGGAAGTCCGAGATAGGAAGAGCAAACGTTTAGCAACTTAGGAAGAAAAAGAATAGATAATGAATAGGTAAGTAATTCAAACTGTTAGGAACTTCTTTCAACATTTTCTCTACAGCGATTGAGCTATAATGTTTTTTCAAACGGGAAGAGTTCTACTCTGCAGCGAATGAGATTCGTTATCGTGCTCTGCGTTGCCAGGTCGCTATATCTAATCTTTTCATATTTCCCTCTCACTCACACAATGGCCATGTAAATTTGCTTGCCGACATAATGTTTATTCAGTTGTATTATGTAAAGTATTTGAGCTACAAATCTGTGGTTTTTACCTTTCTTCTACAAACATTATCCCCTTAATTTCTCGTGAATTATCTTGTTTTCTTTTAATTTGAATATTTTGTCTTAGTGCAAATATTATTTATGATAAACGGAATCGCCTAGCTCGTTACTCCCCAGTTAAGTGGGAATGCAATATGTCAACACAGCAGCACTCCGATTGGCTTCCGGCCTGGTGATGCTCAAGGACAATCCTCATCCCACTTGAAAGTCACTGTAGGTTTATTTACCTCTATGCAGACTTATAAATTAATCTGCAGCCCTATTTGGAAATTCTGTTAGTAGAAATGTAAACAGGCCTTTTCCAAACAAGACCAAACGAAGACAGCAGTCAATTAGCTTATACTTTGACTTTTCCGAAACTTAATGTTGCAACTTTCAAACTCTTCTATTTAAAGTTTTATGTGTGTTTAAAAATCACACACATTTGGAATTAGGCAGCAAAGCAACAACAGTTGTCTTATGCCACACCCACAAGCTACGTTTTTCATTACTAAGGTGGCCTCTGCCGCGCCGGCGTGTCTATCAAAACACGCCTACACTACGCAACTGGGATCTTGACTACCAACCGGCATCTCTCTTGGAGTGGGTAAGGCACGGCCATTTGATTATGTACGACTGCCTAATCCATGGTGATTTAATGGCAGTTTTTGTATGTGCCGAATTTAGAGCTGAAAATTATATTCACGTATCACGTACGTTATGACCAACAAGCTCAACATATTTGTTTGGTGTCGCTCTGAAACAGCCTGTATACTTAGACAGGTAGAGTCATACTGCAAAATGCAATGCCATAGCTGGGATTTGAAACACGGATCTCCCGATCTCTAGCTGGCTGCTCTGTCACTGAGTTACCATGCCGGTATAGCCTTAACTTTCTCAACTGGTTCGCATTTTTCCTGGTACACCACAAGGTGATCTCAAATTATTTTGAGATGACAACCCCAATGGTGACTTACAGTGTTGTAAGTACTTTAAGTCCCAGTGCTCATAGTATAGCCAACTATTATGGTCAATTTGTATAAAATAACTGTCCTTCACACGGTCATATGTAAAAAAGCAGTTATTCCATACCCTGTATGGAAAGCACGGATTCCCCGTGCACTAGTATCATCTAACTTGACTGTACCTTTGTAAATGCCTCTATACGGACAGAGAGGCAGGACTAACACAAGTTTGGTGAGCACAAGCCCCTCCATAAAGTACTTCCTTTGCGCATTATCCTTAAAGAGCATTTCCTTTTTGCTGCGGAAGGCTGAACTCTGCACAGATAGAAGAAAGCTTTTTAAGAAGTGGTCATTCGAGTAAGCTGAAGGACTTGATGGCGGGGCATCAATAGCAGAAATGTACCTCATTTCCCCGACTAAGAGATGATAGCCGCACAGAGAGAATAGTGGAAAATAGCGAACAAAGTGCCTACACTAGTGTGCTTGTGAAATGCTGTACACTTTGCTATATCTATATTTCAGATGCTCTATAGATTCCCTCCGCTTCAGCGCACAAGAAAGCTCTTCCATTACTGCCGTATATACGATATAAACTGGCAGGAAGTATAACCTGAATTTAGAAAACGTAAATGGCGTGTTATATATGGACGCTCTTTAACTACTGTGGTTCTCAGTGTCCCATTCCAAATTGGGCGTGAAAGACCGCGTAATTTTGCTCAGAGGCCGTAAATCTACAACACGGGCCCAATGGCTTTACTTCCCTTCCGAAGGAAGCTATGCTAAGGATTTTTACACCCGAAAAAATCCATCGTCCTCCGCTGGGTTTGAACCCGCGACCTGGGGTTTGAATTTAAAAAAAAAAAGATAATCATTAAGTTAATTTATTTCTGAAATTTGATCAAAAATTGCAAAAAATTAAGAAAAAAAATGCTTAGTTAAATAATGTAATGCTTCTAGTTCAATTCCCTGTTATTTTTATTACCATGCAGCTCTTTAAACGTAACACGTAACGATTTATATGGATGACTGTAAGTGGGGTCGGTGCTTCAACCTTTTCACTATGGTGAAAAATTGGTAAAATTCCGAAATTTGGTTTTGACCAATAACATTTGGCCTTAAATGTGTCTATTTCAAGTTGAAAATACATTAATATGCAATAATGACTAAAATAAGTGGGTATAGTAATATGTTTCAAAATTTACAAAACAGGTCTCACTCCGGGTGCTTCTACCTGCCCCGTCATTATCCAGGCCACCGATTATTTAACCTGGGCCCTCCCCATCCTAAGCCACAGGCGATATGGAGCACAAAACGGGTCTCCCCACACCCCAAGAACACCATATTTCCGGCCGTGAAATAGAGAATGTGGCGGCAGAGTGCCTAGACTAATGTGCTTGTGAAATGCTGTACACTTTGCTATTTATATGTTTCAGCTGTTCCTTAGATTCCCTCCGCTTCAGCGCACAAGATTCCAGCCATTACTGTCATATACACGAAATAAACTGGCTAGAAATATAATCTAAATCTAGAAAAATAGATAATCATTAAAGATATTAATTTAATTAAACATTAGATGGGGAAAGAAAAAAGCTGATGTGTTACATTCACATTACTTTTTCTACATTTCTGCAACAAATTATTGTTAAAAAGATTATGCTTCTATATACTTCATGCTAATCGAGAAAAATTAGCAGGAATAGCCTTATTAGTTACTTCCTTGTAACTAGAAACGAAATAAGGGGGTACCATAGGTTAAAGTGACAGTCAAAAGCTGGTTGCTATGTGACCGAAGTTCCTTTGTTTGTATGCACTGGAATTGCTAAAAGTGTGGGGGAATTTTTCTCAAAATCTTCGTGTCGCATTCCTGGAAGATACTGAACTTAAATACAAAGTTTGGTATTTTACCCACTTTTCGTTTTTGAGTTATCGTGTTCACGGACACACTGACACACGGACGCACACACACACGGACCTTTTTCCAAAAATGCTTTTTTGGATTCAGGGGACCCAAAACGTGTATTTCCGGTGATATCTCGATGTCGAATTTTTGGGTAGAATGCAATACCTTCTCTATACACTATGTACATATTACATATTACGTGCATTCATTTCATGGGAGAAAAGTGAGTGGATGTTAAGGGCTGTTATATAGCTTATCATCAGCATAACTGTAAGTAATTATATATTTAGATCTTATTGTAGTAATTACGATGTTCAAAGAAAATTGTTTCATCTTCTTTCTGTAAGCCATACTAGCTTAGAAAACCGGTATTACGTCACTGCTACTTGCATGCCTGCCATATTGAGCCAATTGTGCACGATATTGAAAACAACAGGAACTGTTTATAATGCCAGGGATGCATAAACGAATATAGAGCATTTCACATAAGGTTAGGCAGGGGAAGTAAATAAGAAAACAAATAGCGTCGTTGCCTTCCTTTGTTTTGTTTAGTCACGAGAGGTTTATTCCGCTATTGTGAAATTGCTAGGAGAGGCTCCACCCCGTATATTGCCAGCACAACGAAACAAGCAACAAGCGACTTCAGACACTAACAGTAAAATGTAATGGCATTTTGTCCACATGCAGTGTGCTTTGTCTCTTCACTGAATGTCCTATTCGATCTACTTACTCCAGCAATTGTTGCGAGCCTACTATTCCGTTTACTCAGACAAATTAAGGGGACACATAAGGGTTTGTTTTAGTCATTTTGGTCAAAAATGTAGATTCTCTTTGTTCAATTTCTAAACGCAGGGGAATTCACAGGACACAGAAGTGTTTTTATTGCGATTTTGGTCAAAAATGTAGATTCTGTTTGTTCAATTTCTAAACTCAGGGGAATTCCCAGGACATAGAAGTGTTTTATTGTGATTTTGGTCAAAAATGTAGATTGTCTTTGTTCAATTTCTAAACTCAGGGGAATTCCCAGAAGTGTTTTATTGTGATTTTGGTCAAAAATGTAGATTGTCTTTGTTCAATTTCTAAACTCAGAGGAATTCCCAGGACATAGAAGTACTTTTATTGCGATTATGGTAAAAAATGTAGATTCTCTTTGTTCAATCTCTAAACTCTGGGGAATTCCCAGGACATAGAAGGGCTTTTATTGCTATTTTGGTCAAAAATGTAGATTCTCTTTGTTCAATTTCTAAACTCAGGGGAATTCCCAGAAGTGTTTTATTGTGATTTTGGTCAAAAATGTAGATTGTCTTTGTTCAATTTCTAAACTCAGAGGAATTCCCAGAACATAGAAGTACTTTTATTGCGATTATGGTCAAAAATGTAGATTGTCTTTGTTCAATTTCTAAACTCATTGAAATTTCCAGGACATCGAAGTGGTTTCATAGCGATT